>JALBZD010000717.1:0-17963 GCA_038050675.1 Globisporangium cylindrosporum | reverse complement strand
TTGCACTCATTGTAGGAGAAGGGCCAAATGCGCGTAGTGGAGGCGCTGAAGATGGCACGTCCGAGGTTGCCCATCATCCAGATGCCGGGCCACGTCGGGTAGTACTTGACGGACGTGGCGCGAGTGGTGTGTCCGCCCTTGAGGTCTGGGTTCCCCGAGTCCTCGCCCACAACGCCAGGTAATTGCGTGCGCACTTCGACCATGCCTCCCTGGAAGCAGAACTTGTTCCACGACTGGACCATGCCAGCGCGATAGAACTAGAATAGCAGGATTCCCAGGCAGTATAAGTGAGTTCTAGTGATATCAAACGAAGAAACACAAGCAGGGCGACATGCAAGTACTTACAAACGAGACGTTTTTGTACCCGGGCGGGTTCTGGTAGTCGCTCCACACACGCAGTGGGATGACTTCATCCTGCGCTTCGATGTAAAAGTAGCACGTGCCGTCAGGATCACAGCGCGTGGACGTCATGTTGTGCGAATACACCTCGAGCGCCGCGTTCACGCCGTCGGGCTTCTCGAGTGACGTCCACATGTGGTCGTCTCCGGGTCGGAACGAGCGGTTGGGCATGTTAAACTCGTCGCTCATCACGAGGTCCCACTGATCTCCGCGCGAACTCATGTACATCTGGCGGTTCTCGGGCGTGGCCGGGTCGACCCACGTGCGGATGCCGGACTTGGCAGGGTACTCTGCTGCATGGACAACACTGCCACTACTGGTCCATTCGCAGCACAGCCCCGCGACTACGAAAGCAACAGTCAGTAGACAGGAGTGTCGAGGCACCACCATGGTTGAAGATCCGAGCACAGGTTTGGCTGGGACTGCAGTGGCAGCTATCACGCCACGAGCTTGACGAGCGCTGGTTTCTTTTCCCCAGGCGCGAAGTAGAAGTGAACTGATTGGCGTGAGTGAGCGAGCGAGCCAAGGGCGAGACGAGGACTCTGGTGGTAATCACGTGGAGAGAACCGCTATGAGCGTCAACAACCACAGACGATGGTGAGCACAGCTTCAAGGAATGCAGTTGTTGATGGTTGGCGCGGCTTCAAATCAACCGGATCGGCTGTATTGCCAATCACCGCTGTAAACACGTGAGGAGTGTCAAAAGCATAGGCTTACAGCAAGACTTGGAGAACAAAGTGGGATTCTTGCAATGCTGAGTGCCTTCTCGTGGCTACTGTAAAGCTGAAGCCCCACAGCCACCAGTATTGTAGATGAATTAGTTAGTTGCAAGTTGGGCACACCGAGTCATACCCTCCTGGGTGTAAATAAATTCCCTCATGTGAATCTCGATCTTATGATAACCAACGTGTAAATGATTCATATCATAACGGCCAACTATTTCTTCATCACATTTTGCGTTGCTGTTTCAGTTCTTGACTGCGAACACGCCAAGAAACCCAGTGTACAGTTCACACAGTCCATGTGCCACTGTCACACAAACTTATCCCCCATCTTTGAAGATGCTTTTTGTACAGTGTGTTGCCAACATGATTTGATTGATGTGTTGTGACGAGCCCATTCATTCTTGCTGCTGCTCTGCTCGGCATGCATGCTAACCAGATTCTGTAGTTAGTGCGGGTTATTCAACAGGGTTTTTAGCCTTTTTTGAGGGGCCAGTCAGCACAAACTCACGGGCAGCTAATAAACCTGTAAATGCATTGTGTATTCGCCGCCGTCACTGAAGTAATCCGTGCCGAGCAATGGAGCAGGACGACAAAGGGGCGAAAGTTCCTGCGTTTTACTGTATTTCCTGCATAGGTCCGATGCTAACAAGTGCGATGCACTTGCGACTGCCTTTCAGTTTTCCGGCTCCAGTTCAGGACAGTCGCGAAATCATCAACCTCTGCCAAAATCCGACAGACCCGTGCGCAAGTAAACCGTTTCCGAACAAGGATCTACCACACGTCGGTATTACAGTTGGGGGATAGTATGCTACTGCATTTGGTTGAACGAGAGAGCTTTCACGGAAATGCGACTTCGAAGAACTTTATGAGAAGGACCTTGTGGAGTACTAGGAGGTCTCACCCACGCACTTGGAAGGCGAGAGAACATGCGTGCGACTAGTGCAAAGCATACTCTGGTCGTACTGGAATTTATCAGCCGCGCGAAGCTCTTTCAGCTGATGTACGCAAGCCAATTCGTGTCAGTCATTGGCCTCGCCCAAGCATTTGATCACTTGGAAAACAACCAGGTCTTTGTCGTACAGTTTACCGTAATTAATTTACGGATTGAGATATTAATTATGGTTTACATATTTTTTCTATTGCTCAATTTTCATAAGCGCACTCGGTCCTGCAACAATAATGGCGACAACACGACAGCGTGTTATTGTTGCTTTTAGCAACAATAAAGCAACCCGAAATAAATGAAAAATTCATTTACTGAAATATTCAATTGTCATTTATTCTACTCGATTAATTGCGAATCTGTCATGGCAACTGTCCTTCGCGGCTAAATACGAGGTGGAATTATTTGATAAATGCACACCACCATACTTTCCTATTTGTGGTGCGCTGCACGAAGCGATACGAGAACGCCGCGAGGTACGAGTCTGTATGTGAAGTGACCATGAACAAACTAGAGGCGATGCAGATTGACGCATTATCACTGAACACGTGACGTGGTAGCAGGTCGACGAATTGCGGCTGGTGTTGCAGCAGAGTGAAGCGTCAGTGTCGAACACGTGACGTGGAAGCAGTTCGGCAACGTGTGGCTGGAGTTGCAGCACTCAAAAAGCGCTGAAGCCATGGCTGGTAAGTGCCTGCATTGATTTGATAAAAAGTCACGCATGTACTCACATCATGTGCTTTATGTGTGTCGTACTTTCAGGCTACATAACCAAAATGAGGCGTCCTGCGAAGCCGAAAGCGCCTGTGAAAAAGCCTGCTCGGCAGCTCGAGCTCGCATCGATGTCCAGCGCCAGCTCCGGTAGCGAATCCGACTATAACGATGAGCAGCAGTCTCAAGACGAAAGCGACCACTTTTTATCAAAGCGACAGAGAAGCGCCGCGAAGAAGGCACTTGTGGCAACAAAGAAGCCATGCGTGTATACCAAACCAAATGCGCATCGGAACGACGGCAGTATCAGCGAGGAAGGCATGCACCCGATAGATCGGGTGCCGCGGCAGCGTAAGAGCAGCTCCTGGGAATATAGAAATAATATTATCAAGTCCAGAACGCTCGTGGAGAACATCAAACCGGAATTCCCGTGTCGCCGTTTCCGGACGTGGGAACACCTCAACGAAGTTTTGAAGGAGTACCAGGCGGAGCACCATTTGCGCTTTCGAGTACGGACATCAATTCGAACGACGACACACAACAGGTATGTGCACCTGCGTGTTGATTGGATTAATGTTGCTTTTGTGCGTTAGTGTTGCTTTTGCTTAATAATGTTGCTTTTGTGTTGCTTCTGTTGTATCGTGAAACAGCAAGCCCAACATCCAGCGTATCCCGACTTCGTTCGAGTTCTACAAGCGAGACTTCCGATGCACTCACGGGGTGTCCCAACCTCCGAGAGGTTCAGGTCAGCGATCCCATTCTGTGCGCTTCACGGGCTGCGCTGCACGCTTTAATGCGACTGTCGTCGACGTCGCCGCCGCTGGAGATCCAGCGTGCTGGGAAATACAGATCGAGAATGAGGTACGCATCGCGGAAAGTCTTTTCCTCCGTCATTGTCATACAAAGCTTACTCTATATGTGTGCTGTGATTGCAGACTCGTACACATAACCATCAAATCAACAAGGATATTTCCGACTCGTATTTCAGCATCAACCAAGTTGACCCTGGCTCTGAGGTACTTGAAGACGTTGCGAAAATGGTCGATGCTCGTGTGAATACCAAGCACGTGAACGCTTATCTGTCGGACAAGCTAGGTATGACTTTGTTTGTTGTGATAGAGTGCTCAACATGTTCTTACTTTCTATGTGACATTGTGTGGTAGGTGTGAACATTTCTTCTCAGCAAGTGAGAAACCTGATCCGGAGGATGCACGGCAGACATTCCGCAGAAACCAGATTGAAGGACATTCTGCACGTGTTTGTCCAAGTCGAGGGAAACGAAGCCATGTTCATGCAGGATCAGATGGATTTTACGTGCGGGATCGTGCTGCAGTCGTCGATTCAGAAACGTTGCTTTGATGAGTGGGGTGACTGTGTGGTCATGGATTGGACCCACGGCACAAACAACCTCGGCTTTCACATGGGTGAGTTCAGACTCGATCTGCAACACTATTAAATTGCTGTCCAAGCCCCTTATGTCAAAACTAACCAATCTTGTTCTGCTATGTTTGCTTAGGGAGCTTGCTCGTGACGAGCCCGTCTGGTCGAGGCATCCCAGTGCTGGATTTCATCTCACTCGACGAGAAAGCAACAACAATGACCAAGATTCTGGAATTCTTCAAAGCGAAGAACAGCGATTGGAGAGGCATCAAGACTTTCATCATTGACAAGGATTACACCGAATGGCGAGTGCTAGAGCAGTGCTTTCCTGATGCGACCGTGCTGCTCTGCCAGTTTCATGCCATCACCTATTGGCGCAAGCTGCTATCGAGGCAGAAGTACAATTTGAGGGTCAAGCAGCGCACGCAATGCGAGGATCTGTTTCGCGATATGATCTACTGGTAGGTGACGAATGTCAGTGCTCAATTCTCCTCATCTTGCTGACTAATTGACGTATATTTTTTGTTGCTTACCAGTTCGACCGAACGATCTTTCGAAGCATGCTATGACGTCTTCGAAGAGTACTGCAGCGCCACCTGCCCTGACATCCTGGAGTACTTTAACAAGAACTGGAGGTCATGTCGAGAGATGTGGTCCAATTACGCCCGCAGCGCACATTTCTCAGCGGGCAACACGACCACAAACATGATTGAAGCGAACTGGAACCAGCTAAAGATGCGACTTGGGTGCAAGCCAAGAATCGATCGAACAATAGCTGGGCTCCTGGGTCACCAAGTCGCAGTGCTGCGCCAGTTCTCGACTGTGTTGCGAACGCATGCTACACGGTCTCGTCAGCCAGATCAAATCCCGGAATTCCTTCATCGTGTCGCAGCAAGACTGAGCGACTACACGCTGACAAAAGTCGTCCAGCAGTGGAACTGCTTCATGTCAACAATGGAAGAAAGATCATGCAGACGGCCGAATCCAGATAAGAAGTGGATTTGGGAGGTGTGCACAAACTTTAAGACGTTCGCGTGTGATGACATCGCATGGAGCTGCACGTGCATCTTCTACACCAGCACTCAGCTTCCGTGTCGCCACTTAATGGCAGTGGCCAAGGATGGTCATCGCTTCAAAGCTCTGCCCGCCGCATCGGTGCACGACCGATGGTGCATGACTACTGCAGCAGCCACACTCCTGGACCCCATCCGAGAGGCGAACGAGAGGGTACTTCCTGTCATTGCGATAGCGAATGTGAAGCACTACCTCACGAGCGAAGGCGAACTGGGCACTGAAAATGTTAAAACAGCACTAAATGCTAATGCAACCGAAAATGCCGGAGCAACAGAGAGTGGGCACGCGAGCGTTTGTACGCGACTCAAGAAGCGATGGTCGGTCGCGTTTGTTCGTCTGAGGCGTCGAGAGCGATCGAACATGGTAGTGCTGTCATCTCCCGAACGATATACGCTCGCCAATGCCATGGTTGAACCTCTTCTCGAGCATCTGTCCAGTCTGTCGAACATCAACTTCTACCAGGAGCTACAATTGTGGGAGGAGATTATCAAGGATGGACTTATGCGTTGCATGAGCACCAGTTCGGAAGAGACCATTTGCGACGACGAAGATGACAGCGACGGTCTCCTGGATTCGATTCTGACAATTGAAGAACTGGGAGTAAACGAGACAATCAGCAGATTAGAGAGAGCTCAAGCGGATGCAGACGTGTTTCCCGATGCCGACGATCCAGCCCTCAGTGTAGCGCACGCGCCGCGATCTGAATCACAACTACCGACAATCGAAATTTCAACGCAGTCCCAGACCACCCTTCTCGCCACTCTGCTCGCGCCAGATGCGGCTGCCGCGTCTCCAAAGCCAACCGACCAGAGCAACACAGGCCAGGTCGCAGTGAACAATGTCGAGCTTCTTCGAATGCCGTCTCCACAACCAAGAAACACGACGAGGCAAAGAGCAGGCGTGAAGAGATCGTCTACTGGTACACGAATGGCTGCTGTATCCGTCGCGAGCGACGTCACAGTGACTGTTGAAGAGATTGTGCACTGGGCGTCCAACACAGGCGGCTTAGAGACTGTCAGAGAAGCAATTGAAGCATACCCAATGCGCATGGCTGATCCGTTCTTGGTGGCTCGACAACCGAAGTGCCATGTTACGGAGGAGAGTCTGTCTGCCTGTGTATACAACTTCGTCGTTCCAAGTGCGATGGTGAACAAAATGCAGAGCGTCCTTACAGCGGAGCGCAGCAAACAGGATCGAGCGAACAGACTGAAGCGGCGGCTTGCGAGAGCCCACCCTGCACTTGAAGATGATAATGACGACAGCATGGCTGGTGTTGTGGTATCTGTCATGCCAGATCACGTGTCGTTCTCAAGGTACGTGCGAAATTGTATTGCTTTTAGGTTTATTGTTGCTTTTCACGAGTTAATGTTGCTTTTGTTGTGTTAATGTTGCTTTTGTTCCATTACTGTTGCTTTACAGCCGAGCCGTGTATCAAATGATCGGCTTTTACGACGTCAAGAAGAAAGCAAGAGCGTGGTCTGAGGACATGAAGTGGCTGCACCAGGATTGGTCCAGGTTCGACGACGTTCTTGCACCGGTGGTTGAACTCTTCTCGATGGAAACCCAGACAACAGATCTGCTTGCGGCGAGACTACGGAAGCGACACCAAGAGTTAGCCAACAACGTCATTCAGCGGTTCAGCGTCGCGAGTCTCCGAACGCAGCTTGCGATGCGGATAAGTTCAACAGCCATCCGATTTCACGAAATTGTGGGCTACGTAGCGAGAGACCGAATGCTAAACGACGCTGCCATCCATTTTGCCTGCCAAACCATCTGCGATTCGGTCCCGGGCAGCCTGTGTCTCTCTTCACATGTCTTCGGGGCTGGCTGGCCACCGAGTCCAGCAACCAGCATGGGAGTGTTTGCAAGTGTGTTGACAGTCCGGTTCGTCGTGCTTCCAGTCCACTTCTCGATTCTTCATTGGGGAGTGCTCATCGTCGAGCTTCACTGTCCCAGTCTCATCACGGTTAATTTCTACGATCCACTCGGAGTCGCGCAGTATCAAACCGCGCTAGAGGACAAATGGGAAGAAGGCTTGCTACCTTACCTCGCGCAATGGCATCGAGATTCCAAAGCAGGCTACGCGTTTCCTGTGATTGAGAAAAGAGTGCTGAGCGAGCCTGTGCAGTCTGACGGAACGAGCTGCGGCGTCTTTGTCATCGGCCAAGTGTACTCCATACTCCACACCTCGACGGCGTTCACGATTCAGAAATCAGCGTCGAGCGACTACGTGCAGGTGATGCGACTGAGGGTCTTATGGATGCTCATGTGCGCAACAGAGAGCGATCACGAGCACATCGGAAGTGATGAAAGAGACAAGAACATCCACACTCGAGTGATGATGCAGCTAGTGAAAAGCAGAGGTTATTGATTCGTTGTTCTCGCGCTAATACATGTATTGATGCATTTCATTTCAGCTTATGGATGAGAGCTTTGTCGCGATTTATCTCTCGACTGTTTCTTTATTCGCTAGCAAGTTGCAACACTGTTGGAGGAGAACAGAGAGCGAAAACACATAATCATCCTGGCCAGCTCTGCCGAGATTGGCATTGACCACATACTCAATCGCTGATGCTCTGTCCTCTCGCACCTGAATCAGCAGGTCGCCATTCTTGTACAGCAACTCGTTCAAGCTGTCGGACAGCTTCTCGAGCTTCGTCTCGAGGCGAGAGAGGTCATGGATGCGCGATCGCATGAGGTCTCGCGCGAGCTTCTCGTGGCTCCCGGACTCTGCGCGTTGCACCGTTGTGTGACAGACGCATTGACATTTAGCGCTGCAGCCGTCAGCAGATCTTTGATTGGCTTCCATCTTGCGACCGAGTGTCGTTCAGAGCTCGTTTGTGCGTATCAATACAATGCTAGTCTGGAGCGGGTGGTGTCGCAAAGACCGTGGTAGTAGCGTTTGATGTAGGGTCGTGCAGAGTGCCGGGATGGCGCTGCAACTACTTGCAAGCTTGAGGCCACCAAGTCGTGTGTTCTCTTGTTGCCAAAGGCTCGAAATCTTAAATGACATTGTTGTCCCTAATATTCAAAATTCTGAGTGTTCCTAGTGTTCCTAGTGTTCCTCATCGTTGAAAATGTCCCGGATAGTCCCCAATTAAGGCAATTTGTCCCGTGATTAAATAATAATTTACCTTGGTGGTTGAGAAATAAAGCCTCTCTCGACTGAATTTTTCAAGTTTTATAAAATATACTGCTATATAACAGTTATTTTTCAGTTTCCTGGACATCAACGAAATGTAAAAAAATATCTTCGATAGTTGCTTTTGGGTTAAGGTTGCTTTGTTGAGTGATAGATATCAATTATTGTTGCTTGTAACGCATTATTGTTGCTTTAAAAATATCGTGTTGTTGTCATTAATGTTGCCGGAACGCGAGTCTTTCATAAGTCTAAATTTAGCTTATTTTTGTATGAAAAGTATAAAAACGAGACTTATCGTCACGGAAACACGAGACTCTTATCGTATGATAGCCCTTCCCCAAAGCAGAACGTCGTGTACTCGATTGCGGTGGCATTCGTGAACGCTTCGACGAAGTACATTCTGTGTACTCTAAGATTACCTAGATACTTCTCTCAACTCGACAGGAACTGAACTTTAACTCACGGTGACCAATTCAGCTTACATGTTAGTACCGATGTGCACACGCGCATAGTAAGGATGCTCGCCGGATAAGAAACCGTTGAGCGTGTGGCGCGCCGTGATGGATATAATATGGAAAGATAGGAAGTAGATAGTGGCGTGTTGAACCTCGGAGAGGACGTAGGCATGCCAGGCGATCCGAACCTCAAGAGCGAGGACGTAGGAGCCACGATAAGAAGGATCAGGCCGGGCGAGAATAAAAATCAGTTTCTGTTTGGAGCGCTTCTGAGCACAGAAATCGAGGAAATTTACTGCATCTCCTCGCAAGTTGGAAGGTATACAAGGTCACTCACTACCATTCCTCGCTCCTCCTAAACTGAATGTCCATTTACAACTATCTAAAACACACAAGTCGCATGCATGGCCGGCAGAATTCGCTTTGTAATGAGGCATCTCTGCATCTCTGCGACGGAGTTGGTAGCTTTTAAGTGGCGGAAGGTGCGAAAATATATACTAACGGTACTGTGAAGAGCTTCAACCTACCCTGAGTATCTACACAAAGTTGGTGCTGTAATCGTGGTGTGGTCTCTTTCCCCCATCACTCGCAGCGCTCCCTTTCCGTCCAACTTCACTCAGAGACCCCCGCGCGTTGTTGACGACTACTGCTCCTGCTGCACCACCAGAAGCATCCACGACTTTATGTTTCTCCCGCATGGCTGCGGCTTTCTTCTCCGACCGAGCGGATTGGAATACTGCCACGAACGTCACGAGAATCGTGAGTGCCGACGTCGCGAGCACAATGAACCACGAGGGGCCGTACGACTGAGACATCTTCGACAGAGTGGACCCGCCAGCCGCAGTCACTCCCCGTATAGTGGTACACCGAGGTCCGGTCCAGGACGAGCCGATGCACTTGCATCGGCCTTTCGAACACGAACCGGTGATAACTCGAGTCTTGTTCGACGCGGTCGTGCAGTCGTCGTCGGTCTTGCAAAATGCTTTCCCCGATACATCCACCGCCATGTTGTCGAAGTCTTGGTACGCGTCAATGTTATCGAGGATCCACTGCTTCGTCGGGTGGGACTTTGGATCGCAGCCGACTTGCATAGTGGAGTTGGCCGATGTGTCCTGGTACACGCGGATGTAGTCGATCTTCAAGTACAAGGGGAAGGCGTCGCAGATCTTCTTCACCACGGGATCGGTACCATCCCCACGGCATGGCTGACCGGCATTCGGAGGTGTCGCACCCCACGAACTGGAGAGAGCTACGTTAAAGATCATGTACATGGGCTCCTCGATCATCATCTTCACCGGGTTGGTCTTCGCCGCGTCCTGCGGAGGGTTCGTGATCGACGATGCGGGGATCTCGTAGATCGGGTGGCCCTCGAGCATCCATCGGACATATCCGTCCTTACCGGGCACCCACTCCAGCTGGTATACCAGGTAGTCCAGGTACGCAGCTAAGTGGATGGGCCAGTTCGCCGACAATGCGTCCATCTGGTACTCGAAGAGCTGGACCTTGTCGCTCTGCGGGATGTCGGTCTTTTCGCAGTGTGAACTTGGGTTTCCTGGACTGCAGAGGTACGAGCCGGTGTAGCCGTTTATGGATGGGTAGCAGGTGCCGTTGGAATTGATCCCCCAGTAGTCGTCCTTGGCACCGTCAATGGGTCCCAGATCGCCATACACGTCCTTTGAGGCAGGGCACGTCTCGAAAGTGCACGCGTTCTCTGTCACGCCCTTGTCCACCGATGCCTTAACGGTCTTGTAACTTTGCTTGAGCTTTGTGTCTGGTGCGCAGAAGTTGTTGGCCGCATACTTCATCCCCTGGTACCACGACTTGTGCCCGCGCTTCGCGTACACGCTAGCAGGAACCCCAGGTGTGTTCGCACCTGGCGTCTGGCACGACCTGGTATACACGCACCCCATGCCTCCATCTTGGGTCGGGTAGATGATTCGAAAGTCGTTCGGCATACCCGGTCCGATCTGCATCGACGTCGAGATCTCGGTGCCACCGCCTTCAAGCAGGTCGATCTCCGGCGCGCCACGACCCTGGTTCGGGTTCATCCCAGACCCCGGGTTCGCGTCGCAGGCGCTAATGCGCTGGTTGGACGACTTGAAGGCTTTCTCGTTGCACTCATTGTAGGAGAAGGGCCAAATGCGCGTAGTGGAGGCGCTGAAGATGGCACGTCCGAGGTTGCCCATCATCCAGATGCCGGGCCACGTCGGGTAGTACTTGACGGACGTGGCGCGAGTGGACGGACCTCCTTTCAGGTCCGGATTCCCCGAGTTCTCGCCCACAACGCCAGGTAATTGCGTGCGCACTTCGACCATGCCTCCCTGGAAGCAGAACTTGTTCCACGACTGGACCATACCAGCGCGATAAAACTATATGCATACAGTAGCAACAGCAGTTAGAATCAGATTCGAAGACTGCCAAACACACACAGAGACAACAACGCCAATATTTAACACCACTACTTACGAAATTGACTTTCTGGTACCCGGGCGGGTTGATGTAGTCATTCCAGACGCGCAATGGGATGACTTCGTCGACGATCTTGATGTAGAAGTAGCACGTTTCACCGTCGGCGTCGCACATGGTCGAGGTCATGTTGTGCGAATACACCTCGAGCGCCGCGTTCACGCCGTCGGGCTTCTCCATCGACGTCCACATGTGATCGTCGCCTGCTCGGAACGAGCGGTTGGGCATGTTAAACTCGTCGCTCATCACGAGGTCCCACTGATCTCCGCGCGAACTCATGTACATCTGGCGGTTCTCGGGCGTGGCCGGGTCGACCCAGATCCCGATGCCGGACTTGGCAGGGTACTCTGCTGCATGGACGCCGCTGGAGCCAAGAGCCCCTAGAGAGCAAAGCCCCACCAGGAAGAGCGCTGTGATAGCAGCAGCGGATGAGCATGTGCGCGAACGTCGAGGCGTCATGGCTGTGAGCTGACCTACAGTTACTGTAGTTGTCTCTTGGTACCAGGATCACTGTTTGGCTGGGAATGGTGCTCGCGGTGGCGGCGAATGAGCAGCAGCACTTGCGGCCCGTTCGTTGCCTTGCGTTCTTATTCGCAACTGGAGCTTCGTGCATGCTGACGCACACAAGATCGCAAGACTTCGATGGGATGAAAGAAACGATTGACGTGATGAGAATGGACAGTCGCTGTCGCCACCACAGTGCGTGCTCCATAACTAAGAAGACGGATTGAACCGAATGGCTTCGATAGAAAGGCGCGGATTGATTGAGTAAAGAAGAAGAACCCTGTTTATAATACTTTAGAAAGGTTCAGAAAGACGGTGCAATTAGAAATCTGAACATATGTGTGGGCAACTCTTATTGATACTGGTACTAAGAAAGATCTTATTCACTGAAAGAGCCCGCGCTTGCTTCAGCTTTTCCAAGAGCCTCGTTAATTGTCCAAAGTCCTATGCACGTAGAAGAAGAGGCTGACTGAATGGATGAATAATCCTGCTGAACATTATCTAGTAGAGAGTCCTTCGCAGTGTGTTGTGCATGTATGATGTTTTTCAGCCGTGGTATCAGCAGTCGTGCGTGGTGTGGTCTGTTGGGGGTGTAGCATCCATTCAGACGGTCGCGACCTCGCAACAGCAGAAGCTAACGCATCATCCATCACCTCTCGACGCACGAGCGAACGCACGACCGACCATGCGATTACGAAATGACGACGCCTTCGTGCTTTTTGGTTTCCAGTCACTCTCGTTTCACAAGCTCGCACATTTCAAAAAAGCTTTCCCTCAGACAGCAGCAATGCGAGTTTCCCTGTCAGAGGATACTGCTAACACTAATACCCCACAGGCGAGAGATGCTCCGACACCAAGCAGCACAGGAAGAGGACTCACACGCAGGCTTGGTGTGTGGATTCGTGACTGGTCGGTGACAACGGGGCCTTCCATTTGTTCGGCGCAGCGCGCGCACAAAGGCGAGGACTGAGTCGTGCAGTTCAGAGACCCGGTCCTATTGTTGATCCTTGTATAGAGCAGAGCAGCAGACTGATGACGGACAAAAGTCCATTCGAGAATGTGCTCTACTAAAAGAATTGCGCTTATACAGTTTAGCCTGGTATCCACTTTGCCGATTGTCGTCTAATCGGATCTTCGACATCCGAAGCTGGATAAACGGTTAGCTTGGCGGCTGGATAAGCGAGACAAGACACACACAATGGTACAGTTCTCCTTCAGAATACCGTCACAAAAAATCGTGTAAAAAATATATCAAATATTAAAGATTACTAGACAGATACAGGTATTGAATATAACAGGATAAAGCTATACAAGAGTGATAGTATTTGACGGTCGTGTGGTCCGGTTACTGTCCTAAAGCAAGCTGCTTCATGCTCTCAACGAGCTCATACACGTCGTCGTCGATGATCTTTGTTTGGCACCAGCAGTTTGCCACTGTGGTGCTTGCCACCGTTTCCCATACCTCTTGAGCCCATTGCATCGCTTCGAGGACGTCTACGTGGTGCAAAGACTCTATCTGCATCTCTGCCTTTTCCTTTCCTACCCCTATGATACTATCAAGCAGCTCGTCAAGCTGACCCACAATGTACCGAGTCTTCAACTGCTCCAGCTTGCTCTTGAATGGCTGAATAATCCCCGCGTATTGTGGCTGGAAGAAGAAGGTCATGTTGGGGGCAACATGCGCATAGAGACGTTCGAGAACGGCGCAGTGACGCGATGAGATGAGGCGTTGTCCAGCAGCAATAGAGCATAGGGCTCCTCGCTCTTCGTCCTCTCGTTAAAGCGCTCAATCCAGTTTGTAAAGAGCTCAGTATTCGTCCAGCCCTTAGTAGCGCTGGCATACTGAATACCAAGCTCTTCCGCATTTTTGCCTCCGAAGCACCGCGGTTACCGAGCTACACCAACGAAGAGGAGCGGGATCTTGATTGAGCCGTCGACGTTGCTCGTCACCGCAACAGTAAGGCGTTTCTTAATCTTCTTTCAGCCGGAGATGCTGTTCTTTGAGATGGTCTTGTTGGGAACCGAGCAGTAGAAGTAGGCGATTTCGTCCACATTGTAAGTGTCCTTCTTGCCGTACTGACTTGCCACTGCTTGCAGCACGCGGCGTCCATCTTCAACTGCAGCAGTCTTGACCGAGCCAGCTTCGCCTGGATTTTAGACTGTGCCGTTGTTGAAACCGATAGACTCAGCCTTTTGAGAACATCAACTTCGAAAGCGCAGCAGTGGTTGAAGTGGCTGTATTCAAGAGCGTGCCACGTATTTTCTCTGCTTTCTGTCGAATTGTTGCTCCAGTGACAATGAAGAACTTCATCTTCTCGCACCTGTTGATCCACGCTATTAACTGCGCTTCCAGCTGAGGCGAATGCGCATGATGACTTGCCTTTCGCAACAGGTTGAGCTCGGCGCCATCGTCTGCGCGCTTCAGCAGGTCGGTCAGTGACGTTCGGGCGAGCGGGCGCGGCAGCTTGAACTCAAACGCCGCCCATTCACTTAGCTTTTGGCGCGACATGTCCGAACGCGCTGCGTGGTGCTTGCAGAGCGCTCTTCGGCTCGCTATTCAACCTAATGCGTGATGTCGTAGACTTCGCCATCGCATGTCGTTCTGGTTGCTGGTTGTGCAGCGTTTTGCGCTCTGGCAGGCCACTAATGCGCGTCAAGTTTGAAAGTTTTGAAAGCACAGTAAGTGCTTACGTCATTTCGATTTTGATAAATATATCGGCTTTAAAGGGTATAAGCTTAATGCAGGTGACGGTATTTTGAAGGAGAACTGTATTCGGAAAAGGGTACGTTATGATTGAAACCTTCGATTTAGAGTCTCGACCTCGATTCTTTCACTATATTTCTTCTATAAGTTCCAACGAAAAATCACACTGAGCAGTGTCTTTCCGTGAACAGACGGTATACAAAAGTCAAGTCAAACGCAGACTTTGGCTCGACGAACGACATTGCTCAACTAGAGCGTAACCCGCGCGTTTAATCGCCAGTCCAAACTCCTCAGCAGCTCGTGTCTAATCCTAAGATTTACAATGCACCAGTGCTGGAACCGGAGACTCAAAAACAAAATGCGTGTGTTTGTTACGGTGCCGTTCGCACAAGCTCGTATCAAGCTGCACAGGTGCCATCCTGAAACCTGCTTCGATGAATATCGAAGCGAAAGAGAATACTTTGGTCGGGCCGACTTGATAACGCATGCCCTGATACTCTATTGTATTTCTCATTGGCGGTGATATCTCAAAAGCGACACTCCTTTATTTGAGTGATTTTGAGGGCATTTCATTGTTTCCAAAAATTACAAATTTGTTTTATAACGATTTGTCGCTTGTCGTTAATTTGATCGATTTTGAGATCGTCGTCGCCACACCACAAAGCGCATCGGAATGACTCGCTCTCAAGGCCGCACCAGCATCAAGGGAAAGCACGCGTTTCCCAAGAAGCACGTGCGATCTCAGTACAAGTACGACTTCAAGCATGCAGTTGTTCAGCACTACCAAAGCTTTGGTATCGCCGAGACATTGCGGTGCTTCTTTGCGAATGGGCTCGGTCGTGACGCTGTGCGCAAGTTCGCCAACAAATGGAAAAAGAACGCGAACACAATAGCTGTGGCGACTAAAAGCCAACGCATTGCTGTTCAGCAGGGGTGCCGTCAGTCCGGCCTTGCAACGGTTCTGACTGTCGCAGCAGAGGAAGAGATCGTCCGGTGGGTCAACGAGCTGCGTCATGACGGTGTTCCAGTCTCGGCAGCAATGCTGAAGCTAAAGGGGCTGGAAGTTGCTGAGATGGGCGGCATTCCTCCACGTCTGTTCGCCGCATCAAACCCGTGGGAGGCGTCTTTTCTTCGCCGTTACCGCCTCGCCTTTCGTACCAAGAACCGCTCCGGGCAAGCATTGCCGGATGCAGACAATGACCAAGGACGCGTGTTCGCAGAGAGTGTATACGCCTGGATGACTCAGCACGACGTAGCAAAGTTTTACAACGCTGGCCAGACAGCTGCCTTTTTCAAAATGCTGCCCAAGAAAACACTGTCTGAGCGTGGTACTCAGACCGTCTGGGTCAAGTGCGGCAAGCACGAGAAGCAGCGAGCGACTGCGATGCTGCTCGCCGACTCTGACAGCAACAAGTGCGAACCTTTCCTGGTCTTCAAGGCGAAGCGATCGACTGTCGACGAGATGCACAAAACAAATGTATCGGCTCGTCATGGCTATGGGTGATACACTTGGCGTTAGATCAAGCCGTTGCAGAGCACGTGTGGGGCCAGGATCTACGGCAGTGAGCGGCTTCCGTCGTATCGCGACAACGTCATGACTGTTGGAGTCGACGCGGAAGAAAAGGCTATCTCGTTTCTCAAGGACGGTGGAATTGCGTTCCGCGGTGCGACGTCGATACTGTAACTGAGCTCAGTCCAACTCGGCTATCACAAGAGCGGAGAGCTGAGTAGATTTGACCCTTGAGGAAGCGTAGAGCAAACGGAACTCACACAGAGGTGTGAGCCGATGCTTGGTCTTGGGGTCTTGAGTCTCGGGCCGTGGGCTTCGAGACGAGGAAGCGACTTGGACGGAAGAGAAGGCGACTTGTGGCCCTTTGTTTAAGTCATTTCTATCTGGAATACCTTAAATGCGGCGCTCCTTTGTTATGAGCAGAATTGTGTTTGGGGGCCGTCGCCAATAAGATATACAGACAAACCTCTCAGATTGATGCACCACAAAACATACATACCCTTTCAAAACAGATTATTGCGCTTTGTGGCCAATCAAATTGTGGCAATTGCGGCATTTAAACTGTGCTGCCGCAGCCACCCATCTCTGCCTTCGTCCGGAGATACCTACGACGCATTTGCTCACATAGCCAAGTTGACATTGAACAGTGCAATGTCAGCTCGGTCCTCATATGTCCGCTTAAGTAATGAGCAAAAGCAAGATCTCCGCGAACACTTTGTAGCGTTTCCGGATCAAACGCAGCGTGAGCTTGGGGAATGGGCCGCAACGACGTTCAGGCTTCCATGCGCGCCATCACGCATGACGCTACATCGTGCTCTGCAACAACAAAATCAGCCGACGCAGCGTCCGACGGCCAAGACGAATCGAGACGTGAGCTCGAGACAGCTCGAGGAAGAACTGCTGCGCTGGATCCTCAGATGCGAAGCGCTCCAGTTGCCTGTCGTCACGGGCGCTACGCTCTGTGAGAAGGCTGCGCGCATCCGCGACAAGATTGAGGCGTCGACGTCGACATCCAGCACGAAGCTCAAGGCGCTGACGTTCCCTAACGGGTGGCTATATAAGTTTCAGCGGCGCCACGGCCTGAGCTCGAAGTGTGTACAAGGAGAGGCGGCGTCAGCAGATATCGTGGCCGTGAGTGGAGGCAGAGCTGCGCTGCAGCGCCTCACATCAAACTACGCGCGGCGCGACATTTTTAACCTCGACGAGACCGCGTACTTCTACTGCGCACCGCCAAACACGAGCACCTCAGCTCGACCACTCTCTGGAAGAAAGAACGCGCACAACTCAGGTGGAACGACCAAGCTACCGCTGCTGTTTGTTGACTCAAGTCGGCAGCCAAGATGCTTTGGGGGCAAGAGTAGCAACGAGTTGGGGTTCGATTACGCGAGCACGCCTAAAGCATGGATGAATACACAGTTTTTTCCAAAGCTGGGTTGTTCGATTCAATGCCTCCGTGCGAGCCGAGAATCGTCGCGTCCTGCTCCTTCTAGGCAACGCTCCGTCGCATCGCGTCGACGAGTCCCTCTCCAATGTCACGCTGCAGATGCTTCCACCCAACACGACCTCACACTTGCAGCCTCGAGATGCCAGTATCATCAGGCAGTTTAAAGCACTGCTCACCAAACGACAAACTCATCATGTTCTCGACTATCTCGACACTTTAATGGAGAGCGCAGCTGCTGAAGGTAGAGAATATGAGCGGCGAGATTAGACAAACTTTACAACGTGGACGTGTTGACTACAGTGCAATGGGAGCAAGACGCCTGGGAGAGCGTCACTCGCACGACCATTGTGAATTGCTGGCGCCATACACGCATTTTTGGCGAAGAGATTTACGAGCTTGTAGAAAGTGTAGGTAGGATGCGCCTCTAGGCACCGCCGTTGCAACTGCTTTTAAACTGAATAATAAATTAGTGTGCGCGTGCGCATACACGCAACACGTATCCTCCC
>JALBZD010000716.1:0-17973 GCA_038050675.1 Globisporangium cylindrosporum | reverse complement strand
GGTGGGCTGAAAATTGCGAAATGAGTGGTCTATGAGCACTTGGATGTTGCTCTCTGTGTTTGATTATGTTTATGCGCATTTAGTTGGGCGTATACAACTGTTTGTGTGAGTAACAGCGCACTTTTTTTAGGTGCGGCTAACCAAATGGCGCGCACTGTATGTAATATCTAGGCTGAGGGAGTTTGCGCGTTTTTCGCATTCCGATAATGGGGGCTGTCTGTGTAAAATGGATTTGAATGTGATTAAACACGACGGGGTTAACAAAGACGGGTTTAGGAAAACAAATTTTATATAAGCCGGTACCGATTAAAATTGCTTAGATACCGGTAGGATACTGCTACTTTTCTTTGGTTCTTCTTCTATCGGTGCTGAGCTGATATTTCGTATTTAAACGGAGTATTTTTGTACTCAATTGTGGGATTTTTGATGTTGAATTTCTGTGAAGCCGAGAGAAAGAGAACATGACGTCATTGGATCCCATGCAAAGCCATCACCACCTGGTTGTTCTCCGAGCCATTTCGTGCACTCACAAGTTGTGCTCCGTATGAGAAAAATAATAGCACACATGGTGGCCTGCCGGTCCATTTTCTCTCTCGTTCTCAAAGGGCTAAAGCCGTCAAATCCCAGTGCGATTCCAGACGTCAAAGGCGTCTTGCAAGATTCAACGGCCATGAGCACCAGCTCGTGTATGCGAAGGCGCTGGTGTGGGGAATCTTGGGGTCCGCCATGCGATGCGGACTCAGGTTCATTTGGAGGTTGTGCCTTTGCGTATAAGAGCTCCAGTCGCTTACTCAATTCTGTTTATGCTCGATGGCAGCTGTTCACAGAGTGTGAGAGCTCTTATACGCGAAGTTCTGAGAGCGCATCATCGTCCGTTTGTAACTCCTCCTTCTTCTCTGCGTGTTCTGCCATCTGGTGGCGCGTTTGGCCATACTGAAACCAGGTCAAAACTGGCATATAGAAAGGTCCAAGCGCATCGCGCGAGTGAAGCGAGCAACGTCACCAGCTAAAATTGATCTCTCTTCGAGAGGAACATATTTTCGATTAAATCCGGTTTCATCTTTTCGATATGTTCAAGAGTCCGCCGGCGTTAAGGGATATTTTCTCTGATTTTGTTTTGTTTTGCAAGAGACGCAGTTTGGCTTGTGACGCCTGCGCAGCACACCCGCAACAAGCAAGCGGAACAACACGAGCCAAGCCAAACACGCGTAGCCATTTGCAAAGACTCGACAACACACGCAAGCCCGCCCTCAATAAAGCCCTCTCGTGCGCGCGCGTACCGCCACCAAAAGGTCACTAAGCCAGCCTCCACTTGCTTGCTTTGCACCACCCCATCACTTCGCAACCAGCAAGCACAGCAACAAGCGCAAGACCAACAACAACACACAGCAGCAAACACAAGCAACAAGCAAGGATGCACAACGTCAAGCGGCCGCTCACACTCTTCCTCGGCGCCGCCGGCGCCAGCATGAGCGCCAGCGCCAGCTACTTGTACATGGGTGACGACGCGCAAGCCCCAGCAACGACAGCAGCAGTCGTCTCGTCGCCATCGTCATCACAAGCGCGCAACAACAAGCGACCACACAAGCAGCAGCACAAGCAACACAAGCAGCGAGCAAAGGCGCTGTCCGAGAAAGAACTGGGCCTCGACCAGAGCCTCGCGCGCGACTTTGCGTGCTGGATCTCCTCGTTGAGCGTCTACGCGGCGCGCCAGGCGTTCAACGCGTCCGCCACGTGCTCAACTACAAGATCAACAACAACAACAACAAGTGCAGCACAAATCATCCTAGCACCCGACACCAACAGTGCTGCGGATACCAAAAGAGGCGGTGATACCAATGGCATCAGTATCAACAACACTGGCATCAGTACCAGTAGCAGCAACGTGTACCACAACCTGTTTGGCTGGCTCCAGGAGCTCACACCGACAGCTCAATGGGACGCGGAGAAGGTGATCAAGAGCTCCAGTTTCGCGATGCTGCTCAACGTCATCTCCGGTAGCAGTGATAGCAGTGATAGCAGCGGTGGTGGCACAAGTGGTAATGGTGGTAACCAGCTGTATCTGCGCGAAGAGCTCGAGCAGGAGCTCTTCCGCGCAGTCGGCGTGCTCGCCACCAATGCCCAGTGCGCGCGAGAGATCGCAGAGCGCGCGACCCGCTACGGCAAGCAGGCGCTGCTCAACCTGGCGCACTCGCACGAGGACGATCCGCGCGTCGGGGCGGCGCTGCACAAGCTCGTGGTGCTGGATGACGCTGCGGGGTGCTCCTTTGGACCGGCGAATCTCGTGTCGCTCATGTCACTTGCGGTCACGGCGGACGTGCCCGACGAGTACCTGGAGTTTGCGCTCTGGGCGCTTAGCAAAGCCGCGTCGCCACACTCGATCGCGCCAAAATACGAGTGGCGCAAGACGCTCTTTGGCGACGACGCGACTGCCAAGACCAAGCGCAAGCTGCTCATGAACGACAACCTGTGGGTGGCGGTGCTGGAGATCGCCGACCAGCGCTCCGAGAGCGTGCAGCTGCAGGCTGCCAAGCTGCTCAGCGAGCTCAGCGACGACCCACTTATCGGGAAAGCCATGCTTAAGCACGAGAAGAGCGCCGAGGTGCTCATGCAGTGGATGGTGTCGTCCAAAGTACCGCTCGTGTGCTCGGCACTGGAGATCGTCGCCAAGGTCACGCACCAGGACGAGCAACTCCGTGCGATGCTGCTCGAGATGGGCATGCTGGATGTGCTGCGCATGCGCATTTTGGAGAACAACCAGGACTGCAGGATGACCGCCAAGCTGCTCAACGCCGTGCACAGCATCGCCGAGCCGTTGGCAGGTGATGCCAGCTCTTCTTTTGTGTTCGCGCTCGACCAGGACGCACTGTCGTTTGTGAATGACTCGGACGACGACCTGGATCACCCGCTGCACCATGACGACTTTGTCGTGCCGCACTCGGTCGCCAAGCAGAGTCAGTACGTAGACGGCTGGATCGAGCTCTTCACTGCGTTTCTCAAATCGGACGACCAGCACGTGCGCGACCAAGCGGTCAAGTGTCTCCACCAGATCGCGGACAAAGGCGCGCACAGCAACCAGAGCAAGCAAGAGTGGCTCATCTCGATCCTGGACGCGGTGCTGAGCCAAGTGCCGCTCGAGATCGCACGCGCGTCCACGAGCGTCCGTGAAGCCAAGTCACGCACGCGTCCGATCGTCGGGTACGAGACGGAAGGTGCCAAGTACGAGGCCGCGCACGCCAAGGCGCTGCGAGCGCTGGCGTTTGTGCTGGACAGGAAAGAGTGTCAACAGGAGCTCGTGCGGCTGGGAGGACTGGATCTACTCAAGCTGCTTATGAAGTCGGATAATTCGCTCGTGCAGCGCGAGACTGCACGCGTGCTGGCGAACCTGTTTACATGCGACGGCATGCACGACGGTGTGCTGGCGTTTGCATTGCGAGACGATGAGTTGACCACAGTGCTGGAGACCTGGACCGAGTCCACGGACATTCAGCTCCAGTCGTTAGCACACCGTGCGCGCTCGAACCGGAGGTACCAAAGCCATACCAACAGCAGCAGCAAGAAAGCCAAGGGCAAGCGGAGACGAAACAGAGGAGCGTGTGAGGAGAAGGGCGGCGATGACGACGTCAAGTACCTCGACGGCGTGCACCCGCTGCATTTTTCATCGACCCCGGACGAGTTTAGTATCAGCAACAACAACACCAATCCAGCACGAGAGGTGCGTGGCTCGAACCAGTCGAGCAACGACCAGCAGTACGACGTGGACGTGGTGTTTATCCACGGCCTGCTGGGCTGTCCGTACGAGACGTGGATGTGCGGCGAGGACGAGAGCACGGTCTGGGCCCACGAGTGGCTGCTGGACGACCTCAAGCGCGAGGGTCGCAACCCGCGCGTGCTCTCGATCGGCTACGATTCGCAGCTGCTGTCGTCCGACTCGGCGTGGCGCACCATGGGCTTCCAGTGCACGAGCGAGGAGATCACCCAGAAGCTCGAGGCCGCTCGGGTCGGCGGAGGTGGTAGTGGAGGCGTTGATCGCCCCGTCATCTTTGTGACCCACAGTCTCGGCGGCGTGCTGCTCAAGCAGGTCCTGCACGACTCGGCGGCGAAGGCCAAGGACACTAGTAACAGCAACAGTAGCCTGGTGGATAATGTGGCGGGCGTGATGTTCTACGGCGTGCCGCACCACGGGAGCCCCGTGGCGCAGACGATCCGCGCGTTCCGCCCCCAGAGTCTGGGCATCAACCAGCACCCGGTGACCGAGCACTTGCACGGCACGCCGCACTCGGAGATGCTCAACGACTGGTGCGCCACGCTCTTTGAAGAAAAGGGCATCGCGGCACTGAGCATCGGTGAGACCGTGCCGTGTCGCTTGCCCGTCGTGGGCTTTGAAGCGCTCGTGGTGCCGCCCGAGTCGGCGAACCCAGGCTTTGGAGCGTTTGTGAGCGTCGCGGACGCGACTCACATGAGCGTGTGCAAACCCAGTTCCCAGCAGGACCTGCGGTACAAACTCGCCAAGGAGTTCATCTCGAAACACGCCGGTGCGAAGTTATCATCCCCAATAACCACATCGGAACTCGATGTAGAATAAGCAAGTAAAGTAAGTATTGAAAAACTAGGCTAGATATGAATTAACTACTGCCACAACTTTGGTATTTGTCTTGATCACTTCTGCCTCTGGCACCGTCGAGGTCCACCTTCGCCATTGTTCTCGTGCTGAGAAAGCGAGCACGAGACGACCTCTGGCGCGATAAAACCCGAGATAACCTCTTCGTTGGTGTCATTTTTCCTCCTGTGTGCAGCGTTCCTGACGTCAAAGAGACACCCATCACCTGTCGAGTACTCGCACAAGGCAGCCAAAGCCTCCGCACTTCCGAATTTGGCAACATGGTTCAGCCCTGTAGCCGAGCAGCCTCCCTGTCGATGCGTCCCGCGGAACTTCACCACGGACAAATAGAGAGTAAAACATTAGTTGGCTGGTGGTTTTGGTGCTCAATACTGATAGCGAGCGAGTTCATCTTGTGTTCTCGTTGACAGAAGAGCAAGCAGCAGATGACCACGCGGAGCTTTCTCCTGGAAAGCAAAGTTGGAGAATGTAGCCATCTCTCACTTTTGTGGTCGAATTGGTTCTTGTGACATCAGAGTGTGATCGAATTTGTGATTGTTGCCGATCATATTTTCTCCAATGTGCTCCAAATGTAACCCTTTTGGGCATACTATGCTCCATATAAATCTGAAGTGCGCTACATTTTTGTGAATGTGCTTCATACCTATCACGTCGTGTGTATTGGCAGAAAATATGTATTTAATTAGTTTAGGCCAATAGAAATCATTTGATCAATCCTCTGCTGCAGTGCTCTCCGCTGATGTGAGAGCACTCTCAAAGCAGCACAACATAGAGAACAACGGAGCTCCGAGCACGACAGGATGGAGGAGGCGAATACCAGTACACGAAAAAAGTTGTAGGCGAAGTGTATCAGCGATGCCACTAAGCGCGCGTATCAACAAAGAATCAACACCCTCACCACTTGGCTGCAATTGCACCATCTTATGTGTGTGACTGACAAGCAAATAAAAATTCCATTGAAAGGAACAGTTGTCTTGAACTTCTTCTCGTTGATCTGCCTCCCAGTCGTTATCCTCGACTACTGCAGCGGAGGCCGCTCTCAAACTTCTGGCTATCTCGACTGTGGTGAGATATCGAAGTGCGCTCGTTGATTTGTACCGAGGAGCACAACTCGATTTCAACCCCGATATTGACAGACAGCTGGACACCATTCTAGACAGATACGTTGGTTTAATCAACGAGCTCAAGAAACGAGGACGTATGAGCACCAGAGAGGGGAGGCGCCATCTCAAATTCGGCGGCTACGCGTTCTTGGCAAAGAAGTTGCTAACACTATCACCAGCGGGAATAGCACAGGCGTGGAGTTCAAGCATATTTGGATGTAGCTACTTGGCGATGATGTGGAACCTAATGAGCCGTTCAGATTCCATCGACAACATCATGATGTGACACAATGAGTGGGGTAAAGATTGCCTGGTAGTCGAAGAGCAAGGTCACAAAGGCGATCAGACCGGTGCGGACAAGTTTGGCAAACACGTGTACATAAACCCGTTCCAACCCGAAGTATGCCCAATCCTGTCACTTGCTGTACTAGTCTTCAGCTCCCCTCCGCGCGCGGCAGACGAACAACAGATAATTTTGGGGGCAAACCGCAAAAGCCGTTTTTGGAAGGCGCTCTACATTGCATTGGGCCAATTGAGCGCCAAAGACGGCCTCATCCTCGACGCTCTACCCAACGATTTTGGTGTGCATAGTGTGCGAAAAGGAAGTAGCACGTACTGCTTGGGCTCAGTCAACGGCCCACATTCTGTGGTAGTATTCCTGCGGATAGGGCAGAGCCTAGGGAATCTCAAAAACCGACACATCTACACAACAGAAGGAGCCGATCAGCTTTGTGGACGTGTTGCAGCCGGTTTGCCGTTCGCGAACGAGGGATTTGGCGTACTTCCACTACACTTTGATCATGACACTCGGGAGCTTCTGAGCGAGGCGTGTCGGGTCTCAATAGTCCCAGGATTTGGCAGCTTTCCACCTGCTTTTTGCAGCGCGCTCTTGTTTTTGCTTGCGGCTCTCGTTCATCACGAAAGCTCCCTTCACTACACACTCAACCTCCAGCATTCGTTGTTTGCAGCACGCGTATTCACACATAATTTGTTGCTGAACCAGCTACGAAGATCAGTGATACTGTGCTGCGGTGAGTGTCCACGAACGCATCTCAAGGCCACAGGGATTCCGCCTTATCTCGCTATCGCGGCGAAACTCGAGAATCTGAACAAGAGGCTGGAATCAGCGGCAGAAATTCTAAGCAAACGGATGACTGTTTTGGAAGAGTCAGTGATCATGAGCCTGCCGAAAAACGTTGCTCGTGAAATGGTCAAAGAGTTGTGCTCTCACTCCACAGGAGATGGAGGCTCGACCTCGGATTTGCTCGATGCCAAAGTGCGGGTCAGCGGGTTGGAACACTCGGTTGTCAGCAAACAAATCATCAATAATCACCGAGTTGGAATCACGACATACGAACTGCGCTACGGTGATGACAGGGGAACAAACCGCACATATTTTCGAACAAATCCGCTGGCCAGCTCGAACCCCACATCAACTTTCAGCTCGAACCTAGCTCAACCTCCAGTTCAAACTTCATCGTGGAACACGTGGAATTGGAATGACGGATTGCTCAGTCATAACGTGCCGATGGGATGGAGATTTCCGCGCGGCTTGATCACAAAATCAATGAGGGGTTTGTGTTTCTTTGGAGACAGCAACCGCAGGATCTGTCCGTACCGACTACTGAGCAGAGGTTTTGATATCGACAAGAGCGGCTTGCTGTACCACTCGCGAGCGAGAAAGCTGTCCGCGTACATGGCCAAGATGGCCGACGAAATGAAGTTGCTGGAGGGTGCGTATCTTGGAACCCAGGTGACCAGTGTTTCAAAATACACCCTCAGACAAAGCGACTGCGTCTATGATGCTACCTACACGCAGTTGATCTCGCGCCTGTATGGTGAGTCTCCTCCAAAACGAGTGGAAGAGAATTACTGCGACACCATCTACAATCGCATGCTCACTTACATTGGCAACACAAGAGTCGCTTAGGAGTGCGATTATAATTCCTGAATTTGCATTTTAAAATGCCACCACTTGAACATTGCTTGTCGATCACTTGAACAATCAAACTTGAGTAGCTTTCATTGGACAAAAAACCTGTTACAAATACCTTTTAACCAATTAAACTTTGTAATCTCAAAATATCACATTCTCACTATGCATCCATTGACTGCAAGTCAGCGACCATCATTCTGTCTGCAATCTCACATACAGTGGACCACTTAAACTACTTCCTCTATTTGACGTGACCCACATCAAAGCTGGAGTCTTGCTGTTGGCTTTCTTTGCCTTCAAAAATGCGAATGCAGTAGAGCAGAATTCAAAGCCCGGCAACAAACGAAGCAGATATCCGGAGGAATGGTGCGTATGCTACGTACGCGACGCTCTCTCGCTCATGCTCTGAATGCGCCCTTAAGTCTCGCTCATCGTGTGTATGCGTATACGTTAGGTGCGCATCCGCACGCCGCAAAAGTTCCCGCTGGGCACGCGCGTCGCGAATCCGCTCGAGGGGCGAACGGGCCACATCGACAAGTTCGACGTGGACACGGGGCTCTACACGCTGGTGTTCCACGACGGCCACTGCGAGCAGGTGGACGAGTCTAGCACTGCGCGGTTCGCGATCAAGAAGCAAACAGAGGCGGGTGGTAGCAGTAGTAGCAGTGGCAGCGCTACTGCTACCAGTGACGATGGCAACGGCGGCGAAGACCCCGAGCAGCTACTTGGCGCCGCTGTGTCCAAGACCGTGACGAGCTACGACAACAAGAAAGCCACGGTATCAGGTTCTGTGTTAGCGTACTTTGCGGATGTGAGGAAGTACCGCGTGAGCTTCTCGGACGACTCGTTCCTGGAGTGGACGCGCGACGAAGTGAAGGCGAATGTGGAAGCCACGCGGATCGAGGCAGAGAAGAAGGTAGAGCTTGAAAGTAGTAAGAAGCGACGCGCAGCACATGAACTTGGCGACCAGTCGTCCAAGAAGAAGAAACATAAGCACAAGCACAAGTACAGCAGCAAACATGGTGAGGAGAGCACCAGCAAAGCAGTGGAGCCTGTTATTGGAGTGCTAGAGGAAGAACACGAGGAAGAGGAAGCGGAGATCCAGCTGAATCAGATGAAGTACCCGAGTCGCACGGCGGCGTACACGATCATCCGCAAAGTGCTGTGTGTGATTCTAGCACAGAGCACGATCAAGAAGATACGCACGGAGAAGCAAATCGCAGTGCTCAACAACGAAGACATCAAGGTGCGTGAGCTGTATTACATGGGGTCTAAGATCACCAGAGGTTTTGAATACTATAGCTGTGGTTATGCTCACTCTGATGCGTATTGAAATGTGCAGCCCAAGCGCGCGCTGGAGAGCTTTGTCGAAGCGGGCGGACTGTCGTGTCTACAGAAAGTGCTAGTGATCTGGATGCGAAAGCCCATGACGCACTCTGGCGCGCTACTCATTCTAAAGGTACTTGCGGCGCTTCCTGGTGTCACACCGGACGCTGTGCTGCAGAGCAACATTGGGAAAACGCTGCGAGGGATCGCGAATGTATGCCAGACCATGGGGCACGTGGACCAGGTGCTGGGTGACCTCGCCGAGTGGATCATCCGCTCGTGGAAGCGCAATGTGATCCGCAAGTCGCTTAACATATCGGCCAAGGACCTGATCAAGGAGAACTCGAGCAAGTTGCGCGCCGTGGACACGCTGCCTTTATACGTGCCGCCGCCACCGACTGTGGAGAAGAACATGACGGAGAGGCAGGTGATGACCAACCATCTGCGGAGGCTGCTGAGCGGCGAAGTAGACGCCGAGCTGGCCGCGAAAGAAGCCGCCGCCGCAGCGAAAGAGAGCGAAGGAGATGTGATCTTCCTGCCGCGTTTCAACTCGCTCGGATCAGAAGATGCGCGACGTCCAGTGCGTCAGACCATTTTGCTGGACACGCTGGCGGCGAAGATCAATCGCGAGCACGTGGAGGGACTGAAGAAGCAGCAGCAGCTGCTCGAAGAGAGACGAGCCAAGGAAGCAGAAGCTGTTAATGGGGATGGTAAGGATGCAACTGGAGCTGCTAATAATACTGCCGGGACTGCTAGCAGTAACAGCGACAAACAGTCGATCTGGGACGAAGACGGTCGCGATGAAGTCGGCATCGGGCGACTGGTGTTCGGTCGACCGCAGATCCTCATGTTCAACAAGAACGTGTGCGTCGTCAACATGCTGTCGACGATGCGATCGAGAGCGCTCGCGCGCCAGTCTGTGTCTGCGGATGAGGATGGAGTGGTGCTGGACGACGAAGTGCCTGCCGCTGAGCTGCCGCCTGCGAACAAAGTGCGCGCTCCGAAGAAATCGATTCTGAAAGCGAGCAGAGAGGTTGTGCCGGCGACACAGATCGAGTGGGACAAAGTCAAGTGGGACTAAGTATGAGCTATTGGCGCAACACAGTTCGATGTGTGTTTGTTATAAGGAAATGGCCCTGCGGACGACAATGAGAAACAAGCGACTTCACCAACATTATCGCTTCAAAACAGATGCATACCTGGTTCTTCATCTTTGTCCACACACACTAAAACTTTTCGCTGTTCTTTAGACTCGGTCGCATCCCTTCAGTACCGCCCGCATTCTAATGGACAAAGTCGTAAAAGTAGCTGCTGAGCCCGTAGCGGATGTAAAACGCGAACGCGCAGCAGAGCACCTGGAAGGCCAGCAGCGCGAGCACCAGGTGGTTCTCCTTCATGGGGCCGAACACGACCAGGAACAGGTTAATGACCGTGTAGTTGGAGCGCGTGGACTCGGGCGTGATCGTCGACGGCTCGAGCAGTCCGGTCTTGGCGTTGAACTTGGGCAGACGGTGGCGCGGGCACGGCACGATCTTGAACAGCTGCGGGATCGAGTACAGAAAGTTGAGCACCTGCGGCAGGAAGAAGAGCAGCAGCGTCTTGCTGAAGTGACCCAGGATGCCTGCGACCGCGAACGTCATGCCTGCGTAGTAGCAGAACGTGTCGCCTACAAACACGCGCGACGGGTACCAGTTGTGCTTGAGCAGACCGAGCGTCGTCGCCAGGTACGGCAGCATGAACATGAGCGAGAGGTAATGGAAGTTCTCGTTGTCGTGTCCGCGAATGATCTGCACGACGTTCTGCAGTACGACCGCGCCGCCGATCACGAAGCTCTGGCCGGCCTCCAGGCCGTTCACACCCGCGTAGATGTTGATCGCGTTTGTGCAGAACACCGCCATCATCCCCATGTACACGTAGTAGATGAGCCCGAGCTCGACCACCTCACCACCCTCGCTGATCGGCAGCAGCGGGTTCAAGAGCGAGTGCAGCAGCGTCTCCTTGGCAAAGAGGAAGCGCGCGGGCTTGGGCAGCACGATCGCCGTGAGCCCGGGGTAGTTGAGCAGTAGCGGCAGCGACGCGAGCGGCGGGTAGAGTAGCTTGTGGCGCCAGCGCAGGTCTGTCAAGTCGTCGCAGAAGCCCAGCAGGATCATCGACAGGATCGATAGGATGCCCCACGCCATCATGCGCTGATTGTATGAATGTTCACCACATATTAGCAAACCATTCGTACCTTTCTCTGCGTTAGAGGCTCTCTCTGTAACAATGAACGCACCTTGGTGTCTGGATCCTCGACGACAGTGAGCACCGTCACGACGAGTGCCACGATGTACACGAGCCCCGACACGATGCCCAGGGCCTCCGGGCTACAGAACCGCACGTAACATACACGCAATACACACAGTGAGTCAGCACATACACCATCATTACTACAGTAGCGCGCGCACACACACATAGAGAGAGAGAGAGAGAAAGAAAAAAGCGTACATTGGGATGTCGCCGGCGGGCGTGCCGCGCTTGCAGAGATCTTTGCCCGAGAGCTTCGCTGGCAGCCATTTGGACGCCACGGGGATGAGCAGCGCCACGGCCGCGTAGCTCACGATGCAGACGCCCACGAGCTTCGCCAGGTACGCCTGCAGGTCGCGCTCAGCTACCGAATCTGCCATGCTCGCCTGCTTGAGTTGTCTGAGGTGTCTGTCTGACAGTGACGACGACTGCGATTGCGAGGATAGGGAGGATTGTGTGGACGAAGTACAGTACTCTACTGAATACATACAAATATTCAAAGCTCCCAAAGCGGACTTTGACTGTGAACAGCTTCCACGTCAGCCTGAAGAATGATGGTTCAAACTTAGTCTAGGAACAGGTACAAACTTAGGCTAGTAACAAATCATCTCCTGTTTATATCCCATTAAATTTGGTTCATTAGCTGCAGCATCGAGCTGATAGGTAAAAAAACTGGAGTTAAATAATCGCCAATGTGATGCTGGCGAAGTCACCAGATGGGATCGGATGCGAACCCAGCAGTATACAGCAGCGCGTCTTTCGCATCGCGGCACGTGGAAGCACGCACACCACACACGCAATCGCCCTTCCGCATCATTACGCACTCACAGCATTAACAATGTTCTGAGTCCATCGCCGTCACTGCCACTTCAGCCGTCATCGTCTTCATGTTTGCTGCGCTCTTCGCGATGGAGATCGGTAGCGGCGAGTGGAACTCCGAGATTTCCGGGTCCGCTCGAGGTGACGAAGCCGCACTGGACGCCGTGGGCGTGTCAAACATCGGCGGCGGCGGTGGTGCGCGGCGGAAGTGGTTCATTGGCGATGTTGGGTAGGGCATCGACATGGGCGACATGCACGCCTCCTCGTGCATGCGGATGTTGTTCGCCTCGTCCGTCGTGATCGTTAGTTCGCCGTCTGCGTTCACTTTGACGTGGTTGGTCACCATTTTCGACAACTTGTACTTGCAGAGTGTCTCGTCATAGTCAAGCACGACAAACTCGCCGTTGTGGAAGTTCTCCATCTGCTCGAACTCGCTGATGCGGTACTTGAAATACCGCGTCAGTATCACGCGGATCGCCACACCGTGGGTCACCAGCACGTAGTTCTCCTCCGACATCTTCTCAAACATGCGGTGCAGCGACTCGAGAAACGACGAGACGCGGTCAAAGACGTCGGCGGGTGATTCACCGCTCGGGAATCGGTAGAAGAACGAGCCAAAGCGTCGGCGCTGGGCTTTGCATTCGCGGATCTTGAGCGGCTCCTGGAAGTTCCCAAAGTCCTGCTCACGGATGCGCGGTTCCTCCGACCACGGGATCGCATGAGCGGTTTCTTTGTTCCATGCCTTCTTGATGCCTTCAAACGTTTCGATCGTGCGCACATACGGCGACACAATAAAGCGCTGCTCGCAATTCATATTCACACATCAATAATCAAGTTAATATCCACATTCAACACATACACACAACAATAAACAAGTAAACGCACCACCGACTCGTCGCCAATAATCTTCTTGATCGACGTGCCCGCGGCGACCGCCTGCTCGTAGCCCAACTCGGTCAAGTGCATCGCGTTGTCCGGCACGCGGCAATAGAGCAGCGGATCGATGTTACCCTCTGACTCGCCGTGGCGCACGAGGATCAGGCGCTTGGGGAACGTGCAGCGCTTGCGCTTCTTCTCGGCAGCGCCTGCCCCAGAGGCAGAGGTGGCGGCGTTTCGCTGCTGCTGCTGCTGTAGGCGCTGGCTGCAGAGGAAGCCGAGAGCGGTGCCGACGGCGAGCGCGGTGGACGCGATGCTGACGATCTGCGCGGCGTTGAGCACCATGGCTGTTGTCTCTTGTACTGTCTCTTGCGTGTTGGCTTCTTCTTGGTGGTGGGTGGCGGCGCTTGTGTTGGGCGCGGCAAGTTGGATAATGAGGCCATGAGATGGCTGTGTTCGTTTTTCCTTCTTTGTTTTGTTTAATTGTATTCTATTATTGGCTGAAAAGATGGAATCTGTTTTACTTTTTGTCGAATGAAATGGGAAGAAAGGCTGAAAGAGCGCGCTGATTGGCTGGAGCTTGTCTTTGTCAAACGGATGTAAAAAAAGTGTAATTTCTACACCTCACTGACTGCACTAGTGGCAGACGGTCGTTACAACCAGGTCTTTATTGAGACGAACAGTGCTGATGGTTGCACAGGCAGTGTCCTAAAAGCAAGATGGACGAGTCTCGCTCAAAGGGGGTACGACAGTGGTCAGTCAGGTACCGACTCTTGCGTGTCTTTTCCAACAGCGCCACCACATAACAACGGCATGACGAGGGCTCCGCATCAATACAATTTCCACTTGTACATGCGCGATTCCAGTTCCTCCCCGGTGTTCTCCATGTACTTGTGCATGAGCCAGCTATATGTGAGACTTGAATTCTGGTTTGGAACCTGGGTGGTTGGGTTGGCCTTCGTTCATTCAATCCATTACAAATTTTTAGTCGATGGAGAGAGAGTGCATTGTTCCCATCTCCCTCTATAGCAATATCCAGAGCACGGGTCACACCCTAACAAGAAAGTTGTGTGCGGACGCATAATGAGATGGATTATATTCTTGTCATGTTGTTGAGAAGCTCCTCTGGAGACTTTCATTGGGCATCGACGCTCCAGTACTGACTCGATTTTCATTTTTTTACATGTGTGGCTGGCTACACCTGTCATGTGGCTTGAATGTCCAACTCTCTTCGTCTGCACGAGCAGGCAACAAACGTGACGCTGTGGCAATGAAACGTTCACAGCAAAGCGAGATGGTATTGCATTGCTGGTCGTAAAATTATGCATCCGCACTGCATCCGGATAGAAGAGAAAGCACAAATCGCAAACCAGCACTTGCACGTCACTTCGTTAATTGCCGCGCGGGCCTGTCGTTTGCAGCTTCAGACACTTGGACAAAGGGGGCGGACTGTGTTGTCACCAAATCCATTCAGCGAAAACGACCGTCACTCGGTGTGGTTAACTGAGCGTAAACCATCACTCATACGAGTTTATGCAGCTCTCGGCAACGAGGTGGTTACCGCACTAGTACCATGGTATTCGAATCGAGTGTCAGCTCATCGAGCGGCTCGTACGGAATGACGTTTCCCACTTCTTGTAAACCATGAGAATTGGAGCGCAAGTGGCAGACTTGTAAAGTCTTCCACCCCAAAAATTACTGAATTGAATGCGGGCCATCTGACGACCATCACTCATCAGACTATTGAGGAGCCCTTGGCAACTAGGATGACCAAAACCCAGAAAGCCTAGAGCGCGCTCCAACACCATCGCAATATCTGTGCATGCGCTCCTTTGGTGTATTAGATCGAAGAGCCTATAGGTAAATATGAGTATGATGTGCTCTTCTGTCTATTCTTAGAGGTTGAATTGCGCGAGCGCGATCGCAAACGCTTGGATTGGCGTGAGCGGGGCGCGGAAGTCGAGGTGGAATTTCTTGTCGTCCACTTTGCCAAACTGCAGGCACACCTCTGGCTCGGCTTTCGTGCTGCTGTCTTGGCCGGTAAAGCGCACCAGCTGGAAGTTCTTGACGGAAGGCACTGATACGCGGCCGTTGAAGTTGAGGCGGTAGAAGCCATTGTCGAACACGGGCTCCTTGTTCTCAAACACTTGCAGCGAAGCCGGTGCCACGGACGACTCGCTCTTGAACATGTCGATCAGCAATGAGAACGATTTGGTGCTCTCTCCGACAGTCAATCCCTCAATCTCCTTGCGCTTCGAGGAGAGCGCCGGCAGGATCACGTTCAAGCGGCGCGGCTCCGCGGAGCTCGTGCTGTTGCCAAAGAGAATCGCCCCCAACTCCGTCTTGTGGCTCAGGTTGCCCACGAGCACGTTCTTCTTCTTGGAGAAGTTCGAGCGCAGCTTGCCGATGTAGTTGCCGCTTTTCTTCGTAAGCTTGGAACTCAGCGCCGTGGTGCGCGTCATGTCAAAGATGTGGTAGTTCGACGTGCGGTTCTTCAGCTGCTTCTCGGCCATGAGGATGAGCTGGTCCTTGATGAAGAAGTGGTAGTGCGGATGCAGGAGCGTCTTCACGCGCACGATGTGCCCCTGGAGAAGCTGCGTTTCAGAGCCAGGAAACACCGCGAGCTTTGAGATCCGAGAGAGGTCGATCGGCATGACGCTCGGGGCTGCTTTCACGCTGGTAGCTACGGCAGTAGGTGCAGCAAGTGAGCTGATCGGCTTGACTACCTTGGAGCTGTCCTCATCTTTGTGGCTGTCGTCGTCCTCGCTCTCGTCAGATTGTTGCGTTTTGCGGTGGTGCTTGCGAGATGACTCGGGCTCTTCACGCGCCTTGCCGTGCTTGCCGTAAGGTCTACTCGCGTTGTCTTGATCGTAATCATCATCACCATCGTCGTCGTCGTCGTCCAAGTGACCGTCGATTGATGAGGCAGGTCCGTGGCTGCTTGCTCGGTCCCACTCGTTCTCTCGATCACGAGAAGACGCGTTGGACTGCGGCTTCTTGCCTTTCGAGACCGAGCTGTTGCGGTCGCCATCATCTTCGCTAGACGAATACGAGGAGCAGCTGGAGTACCGGCGGCGGCGGATCTCTTCGTTGTCGTCCTCGCAGTCGTCAAGGCGGAAAGGCATCACCTGATTCTGCTCACTGTCTTTGCGTGGCGCTGGTTGGCGAGTTGGAGGTGCCAAGGATCCTCGCTTGGAGTAATTACCGGATCGCGCTGGGTTTGCCTCCACTGGAGCTCGTGTCGTGCGTGCGCTCATGGCTCTGATGCTGTGCTTCGTGTTGGAGTTTTGCTGGAATGGTTGTGAGCTGGACGAGCTGTGTGGAGAAATGAATCCAATCGATGACCCAAATGCAGGTGAGAAAGGCGAGCAGCAAGGGGCAGACCCTAAAGATAGCAGAGAGCGCTACGCACCCCCCAAGAAGAAGCGCATTTTTTAAAGCTAAACTTGGCCAAGAGCAGACGGCAAATCAGTTCATGCGATGCCTTTCAGTCCAGTGAACCCAGTCTTCTGCTGTCCTTTCGTTCCAGAGGTGTCTGGAGCAATCGAAATCCCAGCGACGAGGTTTAATTCTGGCCATTGAGCATAATTTTTCTTGGAAACGAAGTAGCCCAGGTACCACCTACCTCTGGGCACCTGGGAGCAAGCTGAAACATGAATCGCAAGGAGCAGGAGCGCGTGCGGATCGAAGCCCGGAAGCTCAAGCTCGTGGGCTCGGTCCTGGCTGCAAGCGACCAGGAGCTGTTCATCGAAGCCACGTTCGAGAGCCACTTCGGCTGCTACTTCCGGCAGAAAGAGTTCTGGAAGCCCTTTGAGCAGGCATGTTGCGCTGTCTTTGAAGGAAAACCATGGAGCATGGAGCGGCAGCTGATGCTCGCGCTCTCGCTCCCGCAGGAAATCAACGCCAAGGACCCTCGGGTGCGGTCACTTCTTGATTAATGTCAATAGTATAGTATTGTTCTTGGCTCACCTGTGTACTGTTCAACGGTGTGGTGCAGGGCGAGACCATGCTGACGCTCGCAGCGGCAAACGGACGCTCCAAGGTCGTGAACATCCTCTGCCAGATTAAGGCCGACCCAAAGATCGAGAACGCCAAGGTAGTCGGACTTTGTCTATCGTCATTCCACAATTATGTACCCCCAAGACAACGAGTGTTTATCTGCATACATCAAATATTCTTGGTTGTAGGGTTGGTCGACTGTGCATGTGGCAGCAGCGTACAACCACATTGAAGTACTCAAAGTGCTGTTCGCTCTGGGTGTCAGTGTGAACGAACCGGACTCGCGACTGGAGTACACACCGCTGCACTTGGCCGCGTCGGTTGACAATGTCGAGGTGCTCCAGTGTCTCCACGCGTTGGTAAAGACGGACTTCACAAAGCGAGCGCGCAACGGGTTCACGATTCTCCACGTCGCCTCTTCGCACGGCTCGGAGCGGTGTGTCAAGTTCCTCATCGACGCGTTCCCCGATTTGAAGTACCAGAGCGACGCGATCCTGAACGAAAACCCCGCGCACAAGGCAGCCAAGCATCTGCACCCGCAAATTTACACGCAGCTGATTCAGCACGGCGCGCGAGACGACCTCGAGAACGCCCAGGTGGGTCATTGCGCGTTCGCTTGGTCAACTATTGACTCCAGTGCTTGTACGAGCTAACCATGAGATGGCTACCATCAGGACGATACTGCGGAGGATCTCGCGACGTTCAATTCACGCTACTACTACTAGGAAGGTTGCCACTAATGAAGACGACAACAGCCTTTTCGTGCTGCAATAAAGGATCTTTTGAGCCCACTCCTGTTGAAATGGCTGCTCTATCATACAGTGTGCATGCAATTGGACGTAATGTACGTGACCTAAAGCAAATATAGCGTCAATCGTGGGTGTGGAACCGACGAAGCCCCACTGACACCCTTTGAAGGTGCGCGGAACGGCCCTCGCCTCGGGTTGCGCTCGTCACCGCCTTCCAGATGTTCCACGCGGCGTGCGTATCTCGGTTCCACAGCCTCGAAC
>JALBZD010000715.1:0-17976 GCA_038050675.1 Globisporangium cylindrosporum | reverse complement strand
GCATGGCCAGTGTCCTGCATGCAGCTGCTCCGGCTGTTGACCCTCGCTCCAGTGAGAGTATGACTGAGGTATATACGAGCGAGTCGCTGTTCGACTTCACGGCGGATCTGGACGACCTCCTCTTCCCACACAGCGAGGTGGACGATATGTACGACGCAACGATCGCGACACTGCTCGAGTCCTACGAGCCGCTTGAGATCGGAGTAGATGACCCATTCTGGCAAGAGCTTGCAGATTTAATTGGGGTTCACGCATTGTGAATCATAGTGTGATGCATTCAGGCGGACGAGCACAATCCACTGACGATGAGCCGCTGACGATCACTCCTGAGATCAAGATATGAACTCTATCTGTGCTTCACCAATAATACGAAAATACAGTACTCTCAGCAAGCACATGGCTGACCACCAATTTCCGTTCCTCATGTGCACCAAGAAGAGTTGCCATGTTCGACAAGAGCTTACGATCTTATTCCACTTTAGGTCACATACTACCTTCTAGTCTGTGTGTCGGTCTGCAAAATTTTGGTGAAGTTTCTGTGCATGATGTGGGTATGCTTGATAGCAGATGTTTGCAGCAATCCCCACGCCGAGTGCAAGCGGACTGCCCGATGTGGCTGAGTTCCTGCATCGTGCACGCCAACATGCATGTGTATAGTGTATACTAGCATTCTGCAGAAATCAGTATGCATATATACGAGGAAAGCTTCAATAATGGCTACACTAGTCTTGGTTTTTCTCTCCTAAGCGTTCGTTTGCTCCCTCTGCTCTGCTTTGTGGCACGAGAGCCTTACGTATAAGATCCACCAAACAGATTTCGTTCTTTGCAACCAGCCAGCACCCAACGACGCGAGCAGTCAGTCGTTGTTGGAACAGTAAATTGGAGTTTAACTGGAGTTGGTGGCTGAGCCGTAGGCGACTCACGCAGCAGACGAATCGAGCGGAGAGCGCGCGCCGAATGACTGGGCTTTTCTCAATCAGAAGAAGGGGGTTGTAAAGGTAGGTGTGACTGCCGTCGATAAAAACACCTGATGTAACTGGAGGAAAGCTGGCATGAAGAACTTCGAAAGGATCTTTTGAATGGTACTTGCGAGCCAAACGGGTGCTTTTAAACTCCAGTGAGCGACTGCCTTGCGTCTCTTTACACCAAAACAAAACTCCACACAAAAATGCCCTCTGTCGCACACAGCCTGCCAAACAACAGCCTATAGCCGCAATGCTACCAAACTGAGGCAAAAAAACTAAACTCGATAAATCTTTGAGCCGAAGGAAAAAGGAAACCTTCCTCCTTGAAGATTCCCCAAGATTCGCGACCAGAAACCGCAAGCCTGCGGTTGCTTTGCTATTTGACAGTGAACCAGCAGAGCCAATTTGGATTTCGGACTTCCCCATCTCTACATTCTACCGGTAATTGCATACCGATAGCTCCCTTCGTTTTCGCTCAGATTCGCGTCATTGACATTGATTAAAGAGACTGAATCCATTGATTAAAGCTGGCTTTTCTGTGGCACCACTGGTGACAACCGGCGATCGATTTTCGCTACCATACAAAGATCAAGATTCCGACAGCTCTTCGTAAAAAGCAAACGCTCTAGAATGTGCGAATTTGCTTGGTGTGTTCGCTGGCAATCACGAGATTACGGGCGTGAAGGGTTTAATAAACTCTCGCAAACAGCGATTAAAATGGATACCATATGTGCGTTCGTTCATGGCTGATATGGCCCCGCAATTTCAATTTCTCCCTTTCCAGCCTCGAGACTTCACAGCTGCCTGCACCATTCTGCGCGTGTTTGGCTCAGGATTCATTTTGGAAAATCCTCGATGGTGGAGCTTCTCGACAGCATCTGCTGAGTAGATTTGTTTCACGAGCTCCACCAAATCTCCCCAGTAGCCCCGCACGGCAGGCAGCACACAAATAAAAACGCAGCGCGTGTTGAAGTGCGCATGGGTTTACAGCACGCACACACGCAAGTACAAAGCTCACGCACACGCTTCCTCTCTCTCGGTGGATGCACGCCCATACAGCCCTCCACACCAAGCGAATCCCCACTCCTTTTTTATCTTGTATTTTACCTTTAAAATTGAAGTTCTCTACTGTAAAATTTAAAACAAGATAAAACGGGATGGGCACATTTTCTATCTTTTCTGAACACTGCGGTTGCACCGTAAACCATCCTGGCGATTGCTTTTGCTCGCTCGCCCAGCATAATCGAATTCGCCGAGAAGACAAGAAGACGCCTAGCGTACACGTTGCGCCACCACCTCTACAAGCAACACAAGCACATCACAGCACAAGCAAGCACCTTTTTACTATGGAGGCCAAGCTGCTGGTGTCGAGCGGGCTCTTTGGCGAGCCGCGCTTCCGACGACTGTTCAAGGCGCGCCACCGCGAGATGAACTCGATGGAGATCCGCACCAAAGCGCTCACGCGCGCTTTAGTGACCGACCCGGAGCACGCGTTCACGGTCTACAGAGTGCAGATCAAGAGCAGCGCGCGCAGGGCCGACACGGGCGAGTGGACGCTCGCGAAGCGCTACTCGGAGTTCGCGCAGTTCCGCGAGAAGCTCCTCAAAAAGATTCGCAAGTGGGAAGAAGAGCTTGACGCGCACTCCAAGCACGCCAAGCAGTTCGTGCTCATCTCTAACTCGCTGCGCAAGCCGATCACGCCCAACTTTCCGCGCAAGCACATGCGCTGCGACACAAAGGAGATCATTCGCGAGCGACGCGCTGGGCTCCAGGAGTTTCTGAGGAAGCTACTGGACGCCTATGCGGATCTGTCGGTGTACGTCTACAACAGCACGAGTCAGGAAGCCAAGGAATCCAAGGTGTACGCGCACCTGAAGTCAATCTTTCTGGACATTGAGCAGTTCCTGGACATCCCGGCGGTGCAGAAAGAGGTCGAGCGCGTCCAGGTCGCCGCTATTCTGTCGCTTGAGGACGTTGAGGATGAAGAAGAGGAGCAGCCGGAGGATGCTGGTAATGACGACAGCGACAGCACGGTCGTGGATCACGGGGCTATGTGCTGCATCTGCCTCACTGGCACTGAGAAGAAGAGCGAGAAGATTGCGCTGAACAATAACAAGATGGTGCGGTTGCCCTGCCGCCACAAGTTCCATGAAGACTGCGTCATCGACTGGTTCAACGCCAGCACGACGTGTCCGCTCTGTCGCCGCAACTCGATCGCGCAGTCGTCGCCTACGGACTCGGAGGCGTCTGGCTAAGCGGCGAACACTGTGGCAGTATGGAGATGAGAGAGAGAGTAAGCGTGAGCATGAACAGTAGCGCGATGAACGGGCAATGTCTGTTAAATAAATGTACACTTCGAATATAACGGTCCAATGCGCACTTACGTATATCGCCTGCATCATCACCATGACCCAGCAAGCAAGTAGGCGCGCATAAACTCACCAACGGCTCGTAATCAACCTGACTTGCAGCGTTTGACACGCCAAGTCGCTCCGCTGCTCTGCGTGAAGAGGACCAATTAACTGACTGACTGGCAGCACGAGGCCGCTGAGCGCCGCCGCCGCCGCAAGGAACTATTAGGTTGCGCTGCTTGCTGTCGTGTGTGATGGCTCCACCTCTCCTGGATGTTTGTCGTGTGTGGTTGTGTTGGTGTGCGTCAACCAGCAGGACTTCGCTCTTTGCCAGATGACGCATTGCTCAGCGAACGTTCGCATGCGACGTGTGCGTACGTTACTGCCACGATCCGCATGAGCGCGTGCATTCTTTAATATTGCGGATCCTTTATACAAAAGGATTATTGAAATCAATCACAGAATTACTATTGCATCCTTTACGTGTATTTAACAAGAATTTCCAAACAACCCTTTTTATCATTTCAGCCACCAGCGGCGTAAATAGCCCAGACTGCGAGTCCACTCTTTTGCCCAATCATCCACCATCACTCTCAATTTCAAACATCCGCACAATTTTCCAAATGTTCTGCTCCCGGCCGTGCTGTAGGTGTTTGGAAATCGGGAGTGATGGTGGATGCTTTTCAAAACTGGCCATTCTGTCTCACGTCCAAGAGGCTCCATCCTGCCTGCGCCATGCAAAATGCAGTCCAAGCATCTTTTGCGCTCGCGAGAGAAGCTCCACATTACTCACGGGAAGGAGGCCATCTGAGAGCATTCGCGCTTCATCTGCCGACATGGCGCCCGCCTCCGCGAGCTGTCACCCCCTACTACTGCAGCAGCAGCAGAGAAGGAACCATTCCATTTCACGAACTGTTCGCCGCTCGTCATCCTGATCAGCCAGTCTTCATCCTATTCTTCATTCTCCAATTCACTTCCTTCTCAGGAACGTACGCAGCAGCAGGACAGTAGCCCAGCAGCCGTAGCAATAGGCAAGCACTGCGTTTCACAGGTCAACAACAGCGACAGGTGACAGGACCAGCGGACAGCTCATCACATGCCACTGCAAGCGCAGCGGCGATGAGCGGTCGTGGGATGGAATACGCCGCGCGCCGCGTGCAGGACAAGCTTTCCGAGACCGACGAGCTCCGATTGAATAGCTACGCGTTGTCGCTGCAGAGCGTGCGCGACGTCCCAGCGCAACTCAACACCAGTGCGGCAGTGTCCGTTTTTGGCAATGGACCGGATGGATGTGTTGTCCACCATCCGTAGGTTTAGTATTTAATCCTGGCGACGCAAGACAAGCTCACATCAACAGCAACAGCAACAGATTGTTCGTATGAAGTAAAGAAGTAGCAGTAGGAGTTTTGAAAGCGGAAAGCATTTGGAATCTTTCGCCATTTTGTACACAGAAACACTAGTAAACGTAATGCAATACTTAGCAACCGAAGAACACGGCTTCAACCTACCTACATGGCTCCTAAAGTTTGGCACAGAAGCCAGGGGGATGGCTTGCAGCGAGGCCACTGAGCCACGCTGCTGTCAGGTGAGGCGCAGCACACTGTAGAATTCGATCAATGCGCTACTTCTGGAATCGCTCGAATGCCAAACCATTGTACCAAAATGATGCACACTTTTCATTACTTTACAATACGTTCTTAGCCCGCGTTCTACTATCTCTGCAGATCCCACGTCAGAGAAGCGTCTTCACCGTCGAGCAAGTCGAATGGCTCGTACTCGTCCAGAAGCGCCTTGATCGCAGCCTCAACGCAGCTTTCAAGGTGGACCTCCTCGTTCTCTCGCTCTCCTTCTATTCTCCGCTCTACCGCGTTGTCTATACTCAGTAGACTCGGTTCCTGAACTGGTTTCTTCTTCACCTTCGCTGCTGCAGATGCAGATTGATCCTTTTTGCGAGCCACCATGGCCCTCGACGCACCCGCCAGCAGCAACGCGTCCATATCCTGCGCTCGGTTGTGTCGCGCGATCTTCTCGCGGTACTTCTGCGCATGAGTCATCGTCTGCCGCGTTGTGCGGGTCGCCACGTGCGCCGAGATGAGCTTCCAGGGTCCCGAGGGGAACTTCTCGAGCGCTTCGAGGAACCGATTGTGTTCCTCAGTCGTCCAGGGCGCGCCGTTCTTGTTCGTATGGGTTCCTGTTGCGGCGGGAGCACCTGGAGTACTCCGAGCAGTTGATCTTGCGGACAGTAACGACGATGAGGAAGAGGAGGACATGGTGAGCGGGATGCGGATCAGGCGCTGCTCGTCGGGGAAGAATTGGCTCTGCACGGCGCTCGAGATCGTCATTTGGATACTATTGAACTAATCGGGGGCTTTGGAGTAAATTGGAGAATGACGAGGTTGGGGCCATTGCGTGCTCGCTTCGCTCTCTTGGGAACTGCGGTGAGTGGACTCTTGATTACCCACAAAAGGAGGGTCATCACTGATTCTTCACGCGTGAGTGCAGAGTGCAGCTGCGCATCATCATCGCGCGCTTTCCGGTCCAGTAGTTTGCTATGAGCAAATGAGTGCCTTATTACATGAGAGACAGAGAAAGCAGGATAACAATATGCATGCAGAATATTTCGAAAAGCATGAGATTTTCAGCTTTCAGATGCCTCTTCTCTGAGTCAATCGCTTTCGCCTCAGCCACTCGTAAGGTGGCAAGTTCGTGATTTCCATGTCTCTTGGCTGCGAAGAGAGCAAGCACTTCGAGATTGAACACGCCACCTGGGGGAAAGGCGTTTGAAGCAAGCAAGGCGACAGCATCTGTCTAATGGACAGACGAGTGGAGTGTTCACCGCATACCACCTGCGAGCGTGTAATATCAGAAACGATGATGGAAAGAGGGAAAATCGCTGGCGTTCACATACAAGTGAAAGTTTTGTATCAGTTGACGAATGGGTGCACGCGCCTTGAATGACTGCTACCCTACTGACGCATGAATGAAAGGAAGAGCTCCAGACTGTGTGCCAGGCTATCGGCTGCGACACGGTAGCCCTATTGTGGGTGCACAAGTTTTCCAGGTGTAACCTAGACGCTGTGAATTTGTGGCAAAGCGGCTTTCTCATTGCAAGTTCACGATGAAAAGGTCTTTTCGTTGCTTTGATTGCTTTTGTTGACTCGACAGCTCAGCAGCAAGAACAGGACCAAGGCAAGAGCGTCCAGTAAGTTGTACAACGAGCCTCGAGGATCGAGCGCGCACGTGTGTAATACTATTTGTAGCCATTCGCAAACTTGCAAATGAAAATATATCACATCTTGGCTTCCCACTACGACAGGGGATGCGGCCTGTTTGAGTCAGCTTTCAAATGTTGAAGCTGACCCATGCAAGCAAGAAGATTATGCTGTTGCCCGCACGTGTAGGGTGTAGGATATTTGATCTGAATAGCCAAGTTCACTGACCACAGAACACAACTAACGAGTGAGAACGCACCATCCAAGTCATACATATGCGCTGGGAGCTTCAGGATCTACTCCCGTGCCAGTCCAAAAAATGCTTTCAAGTGATTTTGTGATCCTGCAACAGTACTGGATCACAGAAAGCGGAGATGTCGACAAATAACAAGTGATCACGTACATGATTTCATGGCAGTTCGAAATGGTGTTTTCTGTTGATAAATAATTAGTAGGAAAGGTTCCAATGCCTTCCTCTCATTACTTGCTGCTACGACTTTATGCTGTTTATATCATGTGAGAGCTTGTGTGGGCGTGTGACTTGACAAAAAGAAGCTAGATAAAGTACCCGACGTGTTCGTTTCCATGGCCGGTCGCTGCGTTCGCGTTGGTACTTGCTGCGTAGCGCGGAGGGAGGTAGTAATACGAGCTCCAGTCCTGCATCTGCACTTGGGGGTCGTAGGGTCCCGTGGCTGGCATGCTGATTGCATTCACCTCTGGGGCAGCGGCGATGTGGGTGAACTGCGCGTACTCGTAAAAGGCTCTTTCTGGGTAGGCATAGCCGAACGGGAGCTGCTCGGACGCGTCCACGTATGCCGGCATGCTGGGCACTTGGAGCGATGGGAGATCGTATCGCGATGACAATGACGCTCGCACTGTGTTGTTGGTGGTGGTCATCACGACAGCCGCTGTTGTTCTGGGCGGCTCTGGAGTGACAGCAGCTACTGCGGCCGTAGCTCTGGTTTGTTGTTTGTATTGCTCTTGTTCTTTGCGCTGCGCTTCTTTCCGTCTGACGACGTCGCGTTTGCGTCGCTTGATCTTCTGGCGGTACTTCTGCGCATGGGACATCGCCTGGCGCGCGGTGCGGGTGCCGATGTGCTCGGCGATCACCCGCCAGGGGCCGTACGGGTACTGCGCGAGCGCGTCGAGGAACTTCTCGTGCTCTTCTGCGCTCCAGGGCGTGCCTCGGCTGCGGATCGCGGGGAGGTCATCGTCGATGCTCTGTGGGGGGACAACCGATGGTGCGATGCGGATCGGTCGGAACTCGTTGGTCTCGAAAAGCTCGTCCTTCACGCGGCTCGTAATCGTCATACGAGGGAGAGCTGGATGGAGAGAGCTGACCTGTGTGTCTGTGGAGCTCTTGGGCTGGTCGGCTGCTGCTGTCGAGCTGACCTAGAAGAGCGGTGCTTGACTGTGAAGGGGACTCGAACGCGTCGAGAAGCTGGTGCTGTTGCTGTTGCTGGTGTGGCTGCTGAGCTGCGGCCGTGTACTCCTAAGAAGGAAGTAAAATGGAGAATGAAGAGGGATGGAGGCGATCCTGAAGCAGGAGGCAGATGGACGCTGCTTGGCGGGTGGCTGATCAGGATGGCGAACGGTTGGCGGCTCGCGGAGTGGCTTCACCTCTGCTGCTGCTCGGTGAGGGCGGATAGCACCTCATGACACAGAGGGCGCAGGGGCCACTGCGCTGTTGTTGTGAGCGTGAAGCAGGCTACATGATCGTTTGTTTGTCTGCGTGGCGCAGCAAATGGCCTGCGACTTGAGACAGAATGGCCTGGGAAGTGAGGAGCTCTTTGAACAGTATCCACAGGACAAATGAGAGTGATGGTGGATGGTTTGGTAACTTTTGGGATCGGGGGCTGGAGGGTCTGTGGTTCATTGGGCACTTAAGTGGTGACATGTAAAATAAAGAGGTACATAAATATTATCCTTCGTAATAAGTGTAAACATGTGATACCAGTACGTATTAGTATTAACGCACACCTATTTATCGAAAGAACCAGCTACAGCTGGTCGCTCTGGATTCTGATCCTCACACATATGGTGGCGCTAGCTTAATTGAGGGATCCGGTTTTAATCAAATATCGCTTTGAAAATCCACAACGGTTTCACAAAAAACGACTTTATGAGAAAACGCTGTAGCCATGCCATGCCCATCACTTTCGAACGTTCGCTGAACAATGCAACCAGCAACTCACTTGGCACATCAAAACGAGTGTCCACACATACACGACAGCATATCCAATCCAGGTCAGGATCACTCGCCGCTCAACATGTAGCAGGGGAGCTCGGCGCACCTACACCAGCTGAGCAGCTATCAGAGGAGTTACCAGCAGCAGAAGACAACAGACGCAGCTCACAAAGGAAGACCCAGTCACAGTAGAAGAGAGCAACTGAGCGAGTGAGGACGCAGTGCGATTTGCGTGTAGCAAGTCTATGGCAGCAGAGCGACTAAAGAGTTAACCCTTTGCTGGTCCAAGCGCGAGACTCTCTACGTTGGCGTGCGCTCGCGAAAACAGCCGACTTATGTGTGCGTGGCTGCTACCTGTCCTCAACACCGCAGGCTTCAATTGCAGAGCACTCTATTTCTCAGAGGTGGGAGGGAGCGACTGATCGCGCATGCCGTTTCTGCGCGTGGATCAGCCCGCTGTGACTTGCTCCTGCTGTGTCGGCCATCAAATTAGCTCCAGCTTGGTATATCTGCTCAGCGATCCTTCAAGATTCTGGTGAGCGAAGGCATCTGAAGCATGCGGATACGGAGTTGCCAGAGTACATACGAGAAGAGAGATAAAGACGATGACTGTTGGTGCTGATGCTGGACTGGAGCAAGAGGAGCATATCAGCTCTGGCCGCAATGTCGCTGATGCTACTCTCCACGGCTACTACGTACGTGTAGAACGTCGACCGCCGTCGCCAGGTCACTCCACAACAGCATTTGATGTAGTAGCACGTACCCTCCAGCTATGGCGATCTGTGATTCAGTCCGCTGTTGACTTGGAAGTCTGGCTGTGGTATGACGAACTTGAACTCCCACGCTTTTTTCACGTCTTCCTCGCACACGAGGTACTTGGCGGTAATCATGGCGCAACACGTAATCAGTGGCGCGCGCGACGAACCCAGCGTCAGACCCAGTGCCTATGAATTGGTGTCAGTAGCGACACCTCGGTTAGTTCAACGTACTCCGTGCTAAGGATCTTGATGAGTCGGCTGTAATCCGCCATGCCAGCGAGGTGCAGCTCGCTCCTGTTCATTCGCGCTTCGTCAAACGCCAGGTGCGTGAAGGCGTAGAAGAGCACCAAGACTCGAGAGCTCCAGATACAGTAATCACGCGGAAATCGTCGAGGATTGCGTGGCAGATCGACTCCCGCAGGTACACTTCACAAACACGCCGTAGTAATAAATAACATCGAGCGCGAGGATCACGACGACGACGTCCGTGAACGAGCGTCATGAGCCATTTTGAGTTGCAGCCAGGCGTCCACATTGCCTGCTCTTTGTCGAAAGCGTACTGTACGAAGACGCAGACGAGCAACATCTCTGCAATCCACGTTTGAGGTCATAACCGAGTGGGAATGACCGAGGGTCGCGCACTTGAGCGGGTACACCAAAGCCACAGCAAGGACACCCAGAATCACGACGGTGTCCATGAGCGCGATGGGGAGCGACTGCAAAGCTGCTATTCCTGATCATCTCATAGGCGCCGCCAGCGCGCTCGTCCGTGTCCACACTCGCTGCACCACAGCCAGATAGACACCACAATCTGCGGTCGAAGCACACGACAGAATCGGAAAAGGCACAAGCCACCCTCTCCAGTACTTTGAATCGGTCGATGACTTCGAGCAGCGACCCCGAGAGGCCTTCGTTGACGTTCGACAACGTACTGGAGCGCCAAAATCTTACAGCTCGACACGATCAGGGCAGTGCCAAAGCAGTGATTGTTGGTCCCTTGCTCGTTCATGTCGCCTTCAAGACTCTCGTCGCACCTTCAACCAGGAGCATATAATGCGCTGTAGAGAGGTCAAGTCGCCAGCACCTCTGTAACGCCGCGCAGGATCTTTTCGTCGCGGTACTTTCACTGCAGGTCATAGACACATACGTGGATAGAGATATCTGTTAGTTAGGCATCCACAATCCACATTTTCACATGCACTTCCTACAAAACAATGAGCAGCACTTGCCCAGCATCATGAGCTACAGATACTGCGCGCGCTGTGTGGCGATGGCTCTCTTCAATGGCGTGTGTGTGAGATAGATAGATAGAGATAGAGAGAGCTACAGCTGTTAGTTGGCGCTGATTGTGCTGGCTTAGTGCAGGACGAGCTCACCAGCCCCCCACCCCCACAAGCAAAGTTACTGCTGCCTGCTACCCTCCGTAATCGCCTCATGCACACTCAGCGGAGCACAAGAGCCATACGATGTAGTAGCGAGTCAGCCACCGCCATCACCTCGTAGCACTTCTCCTGGTACTGGCTAGGACCTCCATCTTGCGTCTTCTTGCCGCTGCCGCGCACAGAGGGATTGATCGTGGTTCATTTTCACTTTCTCTGTCGGTGACCGTTTAATTACATATTGCGAAAGCAACATCCTTAGTAACTGCATATTGAAAACATTGTGTATTCAAAAATGATTTTCTGACCAGCTATGATTATGGAATATCGTATAGTATTCGTTTAGAAATAACAAAAAATGTCTATGTAGCATTTTCTACTATTAAATACACAAACAGCCAAAGCAGCTTATGCAAATTATTTAATAAACTATATAAACATTATAAACTGTGAAAACGACCACGACAAAAACTGAGCACATCATCAACTGGCAAAATCAGCGCGAAAAGACACATTAACTTGTGCGTGAGATCCAGCCGAACCCCTCGCTAATTCCGTCTGGAATTCGGACTTCTTCTTCGTCAGACAGGCATTTGTTGGCTTTTCGAGCTTGACGGCTCTACAAAGTGTAAAAGAAAGCCCGCAGGCCGTAGTTTACTACCAGTGCTAGACTTGGTTGTTGTTCGGATCCAGCGGAATGAATCCTCACAGAAATATGAACAACAGTTTCCATTGCATTTTCAAAACACCAAAAACTCGCTTTTGTTACCAAGGTATCAGTCCTTTATGATAAATACTACCTGTATCCGTCCCTCGAAGTTCCAGTTGCCCCGAGTCTTTGTAGTTCAATCACATACAAAGACACTGACAAAGCTCGTTAGGTGGTGTTCTCATACAACTTAGTGGCCGAGTTCATGAGCTATCCTACGCGGTTGTAGTCACGGATGATGTATCAATCGAAACAACGCAGGCAAAGGCACCCGCACTTCTGTTTTGTGGACTCACAAACTGTCCTGATTAACATGTAAAAGAACTCGCCCACACGTTAATTTCTCCATCATTTTAATCATCTCTGTGACACCGATGCAAAAAGTATCTTAATTGCTGCTGCACTCCCCCAATACACACATCGTTAATAATAGTATGAGCCTAACAGAAGCATCAATGTACGACACTTGACGCCGATCCAACTCGGGGCCATTCAAATTGTGGGCTTGGGATAACTTTGTATATATAATTTGCAAGAACAAGAATTGCTCCCAACTGCTTTATTTTATCGCATGATCATGGAAGGATCTGCACCGAATCGCCCTGTAATTTACAGGCACAGCAAAGCTGCTGCGCGATGCGGATTACGCACCTCTTTCGCTCGCTTGTTCGTCCGCGTCTCGCCAGAGGACAATACCTGTTGTGGAGAACCAGGTGGCACATCGGAAACCGACCCGCCATCATGTGAGGGTGACAGGCTGGTTGACGGTCACCTCTGCCATTTTGTATGGATTTAATTTGATTCGCGCGCGGCTGTGCGTGTACATGTGTGTGTGTGTACACATCACTGAACTGTGCATTTTGATTTGCCCGGAGGCAAACAATACAGGACAGCACCATTGTGCTACATTCGCAAGCGCCTAATGCTCCACACTTCGCATCAGTGATCGATCGATCAGTCGATCAGTCGATCAACCGATCGACTCTGTATCGCTCGAGGTGCCTCACATTTTCGTCCACCGCCAGCCTTCTCAAATGACTACTGGTACACTGTACCGTTTTTATCGTCGCGTTGTCAACCCTTATTCCCTCCCTCTCAGCTGTTCCCAGCGAAACGAAACCAAGATGAACCGACTCGTTAATCGTCAGCACCAGCAGTTACACAATTGCCGAGCCCTGTCTGGCTGGCTCACAGCGAGAGTCTGACTTGACGTTTGCATGGGAGCCAGGCAACCCCATTGCGATTTGCGACCTTCGCATCACAATCAGCTCTCCCTCCGCTTTCGGTTCCAGGAAACCACATGGCGTGGTGGCATCCTGCCCGCGCTCCTACACGTAGAGCAGCGGTCTTCGCGTTGCATTCCTGCCCACCGCAACAAGAGTGAGCTGTCGTCCCAATGCATGGACGGCTTGGGTTTCAGACTAATCTCGCAGCTCACTTTGCAATTCGCCTCACAGCAGCCACACCAGCAACAGCCACCTCCCTCCCTGTCTCCATCTCTTCCAACATGGTCAGCACCTCGTCCCTTTTCATCGCCTCGGCCGCCATCGTCGCCGCCTCGCTTGTGCAGCACGCGGACGCGCACACCAACATGGCGTTCCCTGTGCCAAAATGGCCAGCCAACTTCTACAACGGCAACTCGCCATACGCGCGCATGGACAGCACCAAGCTCCCAGGCACGGACGGCATCCCAGGCTACCAAGGTGTGAAGAAGATTGCCGCCGCCATGGAGGCCTCGACCGACAAGACCCTCCGCGCGCTTATCTACAAGTACGCGACCACCACGGACGACATTGAGTGCGGCAAGACCCTGCTCGACGGCCCAAAGCAGCCAGTGCCTGCTGAGATCGACTTCCCATGGGGCCACCCTGGCCCTTGCGAGGCGTGGTGCGACGACGTCAAGATCTTCGCTGACGGCGATTGCCAGGGCAACAACGTCGGCAAGATCAAGGTCGACCAGAGCAAGTGCACGAACGCCAAGCGTCTCCAAGTGATGTACGCCGGTGTCCACGTCGAGAACTACGAAATCTACTCCAACTGCGTGCCTCTCACCGGTTCGGGAAGCGGCTCGTCAAGCTCGACCCCAGCGAAGACCCCTGCGACTGGCGCGACCCCAGCCAAGACCACCAAGCCAGCGGCCACCTCTGCGCCAGCGACCACCTCTGCGCCAGCGACCACCTCTGCGCCAGCGGCCAGCACCCCAAAGACCAAGTGCAAGCGTCGCCTTCGTTAGAAAGCTGCTCTGATGATGACTCCTGCTGATCGCGAGTAGCAAGGCTTTTGCCTGTCCTCGATTTTGTATGTAAACGTACACTTTTTTCAGTGTCAAAAGTCTAATAAAGAGCTTTTGCAATGTGTATCCTCTTGGTCTCTTCATTAGGTCAATGCGCATGCTTTCCTCCATCAACTCTTCAGCCTGCGAGCACTTACAACGACTCCGGCAACGATGAGACAGGGGCCGAGGCTTTCTTGCAAGCTCCAAGTGTACACGGAAATGTCCATGTGGTCAGTCGCTCATCTCAGACGGACAGTACATGATGGTGACCATGCAAATGACCGCACGCGAAGAACGCCAAAGAGAAAATGACTCTCTGCTGTGCAGGAGGGATCTTGTTTAATTAGCTACATACCGTGATTAATTAGCAGACCCTGACGCATGTTAGTCAACCTGCCGCCTTCATCAACATCTCTTTCCTTTGGTATCATGGAGATACAAAATGAAAATGCTCGGCAGATTTGCTAATGGTGGCGGTGATTAACGTGCTTTAATCGCAGAAATTTCCGACCCAAGAAGCACGGATATCACGAGCACCTCTGGACCAGCAAATTGCTGTTAATACAACAGCAGCCCAAGGCGTCGATGCTCAACTCCAGTAGGATTGAGGCCATGTTTTGCAACAAATGCCATTGTGTCGAAATGCAAATGCATTGGGCATTTATCAAAACCAAGGACATCCTCGCACATTGTGCCTGATATCTAAACTTTTTGTCATGCCTCCTGGAAATGCAAGATGCCAACGCAGTATTGAGTTCATGGATTGCATTGGAAAGGCTAGATTCGTGGTCGATCATCAGTTGATGGATACATTATCGTCAGCAGTTCTTCTGAAGCCTTCAATGAGGGAGGGTAGGCGTCCACAGTTGCTTTGTTTAACAGTGAGCGTTCAGAAAGTCTGTTGAATCGATATTCTTTCTGGTCACTTTGTAGCCATTTCAGAAGGCAGAGAGAGATGCTCCACCTCCGCCTCCTTCAGTATGAATCCAAGCAGATACTCTCACCACTACCAAGAAGAAAAATAAGAAGAAATGAACACCACCATGCCGACAAAGACACAAAGGCTACTGGAGGCGCGTTGTCAGGAAATCCAACGCCTCGACATCCAGCTCCGAGCAAAGCCTAGATACATCGACTCGGAGCTAGCACTCGGTGCACAGTATACTCGTTCCTTATCAAAGATGGAGCCCAGCGACGAACTCCACAGCATGCCAGGACGGTGAGTGGATCCTTAAGAGCCACTACTCTGAGTTCTACGAGTTTCGGACGACGCTCTTGACTCAGATCCAGCTTTTTGAGACATATGCACACAGCGTTAATCAAGCAACAAACCGCGCTTGTGAACACTTGCTGGGCGTGTTGCGCCGATCAGTGCAGCATGGGTTTCCTCGAAAGCACTCGCGCTCCGACTCGGACGTAGTTGTGAGAGCGCGGAGCGTGGGGGCACATGACAGGCAGAAACATTGCACGTGATTGTTTCTATAACACATTAAATGTGATCAGTCATGAAGATCACACTATAGATCACACTGTAAGCTATAATACGAATGTACGTGCTTCATACTTGTACACTTGCTAGTGCCATTACTCTCGACTTGCCTTGCGATACTGAATGTGAAGGCAAACGCCAACACGCAGACAGCATGCTGCTCATACACACCATACCATCATATCCCATACTGCATGAGTATGGTCGGCGACTTCACCCACATTGTCGGGATACTGAGTCTGAGACCATACGTCCGTGACCTCTGAAACTGAGGGCTGGCCTGGGCGAATGAGTAACTTCAAACATTCGCTGACTGATTGCTCTCAGCTAATTGCTGTTTGGTATCTGTGCAGATAATTGCGGTGTCCTGCAGGCCAAGGCATATAGATCGAAGACAGCTAGATATACAGAATACGATTCGTGGCTCGTATTCACGGTGCGCCATTGACAAAGGAGTGCCAACGCAACTGACCAGTCTACGCGGCAGCTTCCTCGTTCGTGGCGACGAAAATACACGCTTGCTGGTTGTGATCGCTCTCATTGTCGCCCACCCACTTGCACCGATGCACCCCTGACTCAACCTCGTTTGTCATTCTAGCCCGCTACCAAAACAGTGGCGGAACAGTGGAGATACCTGTGTTTTCCATCGTTCTCGCAAATCCCTTCAGAGATGTAGGTAGATTGGGATTTCGATTGCACACCATTTCTTAGCAGCATGGTATCATGCAATACAGCAAATGAAAGGCAAATCTTTCACGTAACGCACAGAGCGAAATGAGTGAGTGGCTTTGCAGCGTGCTTCCCAACCCCACCTGATCTGATTGATCTCTATGGATGTTGGACTGTAGCCATCCATCGCCACTGCCATGCTCAGTATTGAGCTGCATTTGCTTCGACTGTAACATGGGTACAGTTATGCTCAATGGCCAACCGCAATCCCACAACGCCCAATCATAAATTATCCAGCCAACCAACCGACCACGAATCCATTCATATGTTGGAGCTGTCTGTGATGGATTTTGAAAAGGAGGACTCTGTAGCCATAGCCTTATTTGTTTTCCAAACTCACGCTGCTGTGACTGGGAGGCTTTGTGCTGGACATGCTGTACGAACCCAGTACCGTAATCCGAAAGTATCAGAAGACCATCACTCGTAAATAGGGATAAAGAAAGCTGTCACAAGGCATTCGCTAGACGTGGTGCTCTGATATCTCGAGTATCGTAGCACGTGTGTGATCCTCTTGACAGCGTGGAAGAGCGAATCAAATGCCAAGTTGTGATTGCTCGCTGGTTGTGGCTGAATCCACTCCCTGAGAAACTAACTGGGTATTATTACATGTAGTACTTGCACGTGCTATGCGATCGAGACCCAGAGAACACAAGTCGACTGACCTGGGCTCCCTCGCACCAAGCACTCTTGCTGGAGGAGCTATCGCTGTTGGTTGGCAGTGAGACTGTTCAAATTGACTTGGGTGCACTGTTTTTTTTGCAACGTCAGACCATTCGAGAATGAACAGCAACCCATTGTCATAGTCGATAATTAACCTATATATTTCCTGAGTGTGGGTAAACAAACAGCCAGCACCTTCGCGTGCCATGATGGGTGTTCTCGTAGGTAAATAGTTGCTTCTGATAGTGGCCATGCAACTTTGCAGCGAATTTCAAACCTAAAGAGAGATAGGCATTCATCATTCCCAAACCTACCAAGTAAGTACACAGTAGTTTTTACAGCGTGCTCCCGCCTGAACCAAGCCCCTAGTTGCAATGACCATCTCGGACCACGTCAAGAGCCAATTCTTCGAGAACGAAGAGCAGGTCATCCGCCTCGCGCCGTCCAGCGCGCAGGTCCCACCGAAAACCAAGCGCAACGGCAAGCCCTGGTCTGCTGACGAGCACAACCGCTTCCTTGAAGCGCTCGAGAGGTACCCTTCTGGTCCGTGGAAAGTGATTGCGTCCGTCGTTGGCACTCGAACGACTCGCCAAACGATGACTCATGCGCAAAAGTACCGTGAGCGCATTGCGCGCGTGAGGCGCGAGGAAGAACAAACCACCCACGTGATGGAGTTCACAACTCACCAGAACATAGCGGCGGCACCAGTGGCGCTGCCGATGCCGAATCAGAGGGATGGGATCGAGATCAGTGCACGTGAGATGGAGCGATTCGACCAGACGCTGCTCCCGTTGTTCCAGTCCTACGAGCCATCTCCGGACTCACTCAGTGACGCTGAAGACGAGATCGACGAAGAGTTTGTGGAGCAATGTCTAACCGAATTGGTGAGCCGAGAACAGCAAGATGGTGCAACATTCGGGAGGTATTTTGATGAATGAATGAATGATCCGGGTAATGATAGATTTGAAGAGTGCTGGTTCGATACCGTCCATATAATATATGGACTTAAAACAAAAACAGATTCTTTACGATTTCAGACTAACAAAGTTATGGCATGGAGGTTGTTTTTGACTATCTCAGGCATATTCTGAGCCCTTTGCAGCCTTTCTAAGTGCTCTCACCGCCGAGCTACGAGATCTCAAAGTTGACACCTTTCATTATTTTGAAATCGTGTTTTTTTCGTTTTCGGGTCATGTCGGTAGAGAATTTAGAGCAGAATCCGAATATAACGTTGTTGTAGTCGAATTCCAACTGCAGCCAA
>JALBZD010000714.1:0-18030 GCA_038050675.1 Globisporangium cylindrosporum | reverse complement strand
GTTCCCGTCTGCGCGGCGGCTCAAAATCTCATCCAGCCTGTCAACCACGTACCACGACTGCAACTGCGCGATTCGCTTCTTGAACGCTTGGATGGTGCCAGCGTCTTGGATCTGTTGGTGCGCGGTCGCGTTTGGTGGCAGCACCTGGAGCGTCACGTTTGAAAGCGGCTAGGCGGGGCGATGAGGCGAAGCATTATCGAGCAGCAGCAAGACCTTGCGATTCTCTGAGCGCATGCAGCCGTTGAAGTGGCGAGCCCAGACTTGAAAAAGCTCAGTGTTCGTCCACCCTTTCGGGGTCGACTCGTATTCGAAGCTGCGTTGCTTGCCCGACTTACCGCCAAAGTAGCGAGGCCGCCGCGTCACACCAATGAAGACCGGGGGGTTGAGCTGTCAGCGTTGCACGTAACAGCGACAGCCAGTCGCTTCTTCGCGTTTTTGCGCCCCGATATACGCTTCGTCGAGATGGACTTGTTGGGCGGCGTGCAGTAGAAATATGCGGTCTTGTCTATGCTGTAGATGTCGCGCTTTGCATAGCCTTGTGTGATGACTTGGAGTGCAGCGCGCCCTTCCTCAACGCGGACTGCTTTGGTGGATGTGACATCACCGTACACGCGCTTTGAGGTGAGCTTGTGGCGCTTCTGGAGCTTGCACAGCCATCCCGTAGAGAAAGTCAGCAAGGAAAGTTCAGTTGCCGCAGACGGAGCTACGTCTCGGAGAAGCTCTTCACAAATCTTCTCTGCCTTCCTCCGGATTGTTGCACCGGTCACAGCGGGCATGTTGTAGCGCTTGCAGTCGCGAATCCGCTTTAGTAGTGTCACCTCGAGCGCCGGAGAAAGGACGGGCTGGTATCTCTTCTGCTCCGGGTTGGCTTTGTTGTCGTATTTGGCAACCAGAACGCGGTGGATTGTCGTCCTTGACAGAGCGCGCGACAGTCTGAATGCGGTCACTGCCCAGTCACCAAGCTTATGGTGCGTCATTGTGGTGTGTTCTGTGCTGCGTCCTCATTGCTTGCTTCTGGCTGCTTGTCATGCGTGCGTGAGTGGTGTCGGCGACCACTCTCGTTGATAGTGGTTGTTTGCTTGCTTGGTTGTGAGTGAAAAGCATGCAAGAAGAGCGTCAAACGTTTGAATTGCTTGAAATGTTTGTCGAGAGTGTGTAATTGGGTAATTATCGGATTTTAAAAGGGTATGGTTTATAAACGATGTTTCAATAGAGGAAGAATGACTGTACCGCTATCGAGCGATCAAACGATTCAGTCACTTGTAAGAGCCAATTTCGATGTTTGCGGTTATAAGAGCAGCTAGGGTGGGACCAAACTCCCAATGGCCCTTGATGGCATGAGTCGCATGCCTCGCCAATTGTTTATTGACACTCGAGTTTATTTGCTCAAACTATGAGTTTCCATACTCTTATGGAAGTTCAGGAGCTCAAGACGCGTTTGGTAATCACGTCTGGAGATTGTGCCAGCTCCAATGAGTTCAGGATGGAGGTGTGTGGTCCTGGCGTTCCATCGAGGTGCGAAAGTAGGTTCTATAGGGTTGGTGTACATCCTAACTGGTCCAGGGTATAACTGATGTCGAGCGTGTGGTGTACTGACTTTGTTGATCCGAACAATCCTGTACAATACAAATAGTGAAAATAATAAATTTGTCATGCATTTTTTGTGTGACTCCCAGGTTTGAGTGGTGCGGTTATTTTGAGCGGATTAATAAAAAGCACCGGTTTGGCTTGCTATTGGGCTATCAAAGCTCACTCACTTAAAGTAGGTTGTTGCTCACTTGCTAATGCGGCAATTTGGCTCAAAAGCGAAAAGGAAAGCACAAAAAGAGAGAATGCGCGCGCCGCCCTTTGGTCGCACTGAGCACCGCATGCGCGGCTGAACGCGCCCCGTGTCCCCTCACTACCGAATTCCATTTACTACCAGTATTTCGCCATCATGGGCCAGCAGGAGAGCAGTCTCAGTAGCGCCGGGTACCTCCTTCCGACTTCCCATGAGTCGCTCCGCCATCATGCGTCGCATCTGTCATTGCATTCATCGTCGTCGTTCAGCAGCTCTGCGCGACGCCCGCGCCTCGACATGCGCTGGAGCCGGCTCACGATGGACCAGCTGCGTGACGAAGAGTTCCTCACGAAGCAGCTGCGCCGCATGGAGACACTCCTAGGCGCCAGTGCGCGTCGCCAGACTGCTGCGAGTTCGACAGGAAAGAGCGCATCGCCATCATCACTTGCGCCTTCAAATGGCAGTGTGCTGAATAGCCGTGGGGTATTTGCGCGTGCCGCGCCGTCAAGACTATCGCTCCAACAGCGCTTGATACACGGGAAGTCTGGCTTTTCACCATCACCAGACGACCAAGGCGAAGACGGTGCAGCGTCTGAGAATGACCGATTAGCGGCTGCAAAGCAATTCGAGCTGGCGAACGGCATTGTCGGTGGTGATGTCGAGACGGAGATTCGCAAAGAGCTGGATTTGCTCAACGCGCTGTATCTGTTTGGCGAGCTGAAGCAGCCAGAACTGGCTGCGCTCATGCTGCAGAAGCTCAAGGAACTTTTGCTGCGTCTGTGTAGCTTTCCAGATCCGTTTTACGATCTTTTGGCACTGCGGCGGTATATCCTGCGAAGTGTCCACGAAGCGGTCCAAGTACAGCACCAGCACCAGCGAGCGCTCGTGAATTTGTCGGTGTCAACTCTTGAGATGCTCCAAAATACGATCCGCCAAGCCCGAATGCCGCAGCTTTTACTGCCGAACTCCTCCAGATGTGGATCGTCGCTGGTCACGACAGGTCAAAGGCGATCTATCACGACTACCCGCCCAGGTGGACAAGGTACGGGGCACACTTCGTCTCTTGGGATTGTGCTGCTACTGCCGATCAAGCCCAAGGAGAAAGTCGCACGAGAAGCCTCGATGGGCATCCAAGTGGTATTTACGCTCTTTTCCAGTTTGATCGACCAGGCATCCACTTCGTTGGCACAGCGGAAAGAGATCCTGTCGGAGCTGATGCCACTCATCCAGAGCCTGCCACCCCAGTCGTTAGCTCCCAAGAGTGTCATGCAATTACCGACAAGCTCAAGAGGAGGAACAGCAGCAGCAGGGCGAAGTGAGGCATTGTCAGCAGGCGCTGCACTTGGCTCGGCTGCGGCGTCAGAATCGCAGGAGCTCGTGAACAGAATCCAGCGCTTTCTATTAGAAATTTGCCCAGCGCCATCCATCTCGAAGCCTGGATCTTTGTCTCCAAAAGTACAAGTAGTTGCCTCATCGTTGGGCGATTTCGACGTCACTGACCGCACGAATGCTGTGAACGCGTTGATCTATTTGGCAGCGGCGAGGAGCTCCCTTCGAGATTTTCTGTTGGCAATAAAGGTGATCCTCGGTGCAAGTGATTGCTGTAGTGAGACGAAAGACGGTCACCAGCAAAGCTCAGCATCTCTGGTATCGCCCCGACTGCCGTCTCCACTCACTTCGTCTGCCCCACTTTTACGAGCGAAGCATGAAGACCAGCATCCTGTGTCCCGTGGTAGTAGCGAGTGGGGTCACGAGGAAGAAATCATTGCACCGAGACGGAAAAGCAAAGTGGAGAGTGCGAGTGCAGTCGAGTTGAAGCAGCTCGGAGCGTCGAAATACTTACAGTCGACTCACCGCGCTGACCCAAAAACGACACTTTCGAGCACTTATGATCTCGTGAACCAAGTTAAACGCAAGGTCCTGCCAAAAGGGTTTGTCCCCAAGGCAATCGGCTCTACGACCACGAGTACCACAGTGAATATCGCACTTGCATCGCATCCTGTTACTCACCACCACCATCACAGATACTCTAGCTCGCCCGTTGTTGGGGCTGCAGGAGGCTACAAGTCGAAAATGAAAGAGGATATGAAAGAGCCGTTTCAGAACGGGAACGCTGCATACTCGCTGGATATCTCGACGATGCAGGACAGTTCGTCGCAAGACGGTTTCTCCTCGATGTCGACAAGCCGCCTTAATAGGCTCGTGCAAACTGTTAGGTGTCCAAAGCTCAAGCCACTCAGTGTGTCTTCTGTACTTCACGAACTAGACATTGCGAAAATAAGTGTTCCTCAAAAGTCGACAGCACGGTTGACAACTCAACCTTCTCAAAAATCGTCGATAGGGATTTCAAGTGGCGACTTTCACGGAGACAACATGCTGTTGCCGGGTGAGGACGAGTGTGAAGACAAAGAGGTGTGGAGTTGCGGACAGAATTCGTATGGCGAGCTTGGACACGGAGACACGATCACTCGGAAGTCGTTTGATCGAATCGAGGCGCTCCATCGGAAGGACGTGGTTCAAGTCAGCGCCGGCAATGAGCACAGCATTGTGCTGTGCGGAGATGGCACGGTCCTAACCTGTGGCTACAATGACAACGGTCAGTGTGGCGTTGGGGTAACAAATCGAGTGAGCAACATCACGGAGATCCACAAGTTTGGCGACCACACGATCGCGCAGGTGCATGCGTACAACGGCTGTGAGCACAGCGTGGTCGTGACGCAAGATGGACGGGCTGCTACGTTTGGCTACAACTATCGCGGTCAACTAGGTCACGGGAATACGACGAGTGAGAATGTACCGAAGCTCATCCGCAGTCTTGAGGCGAGGATTGTGAGGCTTGTGTCATGCAGCTACTACCACACGATCCTCACGTGTGACGAAGTGGGCGGAGGACGCGAGTATGTCTACACATTCGGACGCAATGACTACGGACAGTTGGGCCACAACGACACGATTGACCGCAAGGTGCCGCATCACATTGAGACGTTGGCGGACCAACACATCGTATCAGTTGCATGCGGTCAATACCACACGATGGTAGTAAGCTCGAGCGGGAAAGCGTACGGGTTCGGAAAGAATGACTACGGCCAGCTGGGCATTGACTCGCTCGACAACCAGTTGGTGCCAGTGCAAGTGCGTAGCGGACTTGAGAAGCACGTTTGCCTCGAAATACGCTGTGGGTACTACCACAGCATTGTCCTCTGCGGAGGCGCCCATCTCTTTGGATTTGGTCGGAATGACTACGGTCAACTGGGTCTTGGGAAATCTAACGCAACGCCAGCAGCGAACCTTCAGCTTCAGCAGCAGCGCTTTGCGGCACCGCAGCTGGTTGAAGAGCTCGAGGGGAAGGAGGTCATCCGATTTGCCTGTGGGTGTTACCACACAGTGGCAGTCTCGGATAGCGGTATGATGTATGTGTTTGGTCGAAACAACCACGGACAACTCGGCACAGGAGACACTACAGAGAGGCTGTTTCCGTTTCCGATCGAAGACTTTCTTGGCAAGCGCATCGCAATGGTCGCCGCGGGCTTTTACCACACGATTGTGCTCACCGGAGGCAAAGAAGAAGAGAAATATGACCAAGATGGAGAGGACAATGGAGATGGCGATGACGAGTCGAGCGCTGATGGTCAAGGGCTGCTCAGCTCATCGTCGATCCTGTCAGCGCAGAATGTCCGACAAATTCTAGATCAAACAAGCACATCTGAAGACGGGGAAAAGGAGAAGCAATCAGAAAAGAAGACAAATCGGCCTGATGAAGAGACAGATTCTTGCTCGGATCCAAGCTGGAATCCGGACGAAGAAGACTGTCGAGATGAAGACGATTGCCGAAGAAGAGGGAAGAAACTTGAAGCTACTGCTGAGTCCTTAGCTGACACATGTCATTTACAGGACGAAGAACCATCACCTGCGCTCAGCAGCGGTAGTGGTGGAGTCGACTCGATTGATGTTGCTGTGATCATTCTCGCGGAGCTCGACCGTCTTTGCAAGCCCTATCTGCCTAAACATGGAGTGTACCCAGCACTTCAGCACCCAAGTTCGGAAGCCATCCAGCTCCTTCAATTGTCAATCAAGACTTCATCACCGTCCGCCAGCTTTGATGTGTCCGGTATCTTCAACGGTTGCTTCGAGGCCCATGTCATCCACACCTGCAGCTCCACATTTGAGAGCCTCTGTATTCTGTTGAGGCATCTCAGTGGGAAGAAAATCGAGCATTTATCCCGCGCTCATCATCACGGATCGTCTCAGTCATCGCGTTCTTCGATTCAAGGAGTCAGTAACACCCAGCTACAAGTGTACATCTTGTTGGTGTGCGTCAGGCTTCTCCAGGCGAATCTCGCTCAGCTGCTCCGCTCTGGGCTTGGCAAAATGATCCTTCTTGTCGCGCCCAGTCGAGAACTTGGCACGAACAGCTCTGATCATGGAAATGCTGCTGCTGAGCTGCCTTCGTCCGTGAAAGAGCTCGAGAGGATGCTGGTTGTGATTCGTCAACTGCGTGACTCCCTCATGTCCTTAGTGGACATCAAACAACGCAGCAGCTCGATATCTGGAAGTGAAGCTGATGCCACCAGCCAAGATATGACCACAAAGATTGCGAGTGAAGCAGTCGAGACGCTCATGCTCGGATTCGAGCTCTTTTTCCCCTGCCAGTGCGAGCAGCGCCGAATCTTCTTGTGTGTGATCGAGAACCACAACGATGTCAGTATGGAGTGCTGCGTGTGCGGCGGTGACACTGGGAAGCATCCGTTGACGACAGAGACATACCCACGATCAAGGAACCTCTTGCTTAGTCCGCTGCTGAGAAGGATGGCAGACGACTCTCTAGTTGTGAAATGTCTTCCTCTTGCCGCAATCAATGGCATCACTATGCCAGCGATGGTGACTCCCACAGTATCAGCGAAAAACAAGTCCCTGTTTGGCATGACCAGTGTCTACACTGCCTTGTTGGAGCGCATCGGTACAGACTTCACACGTGCAATTGGCGAAGCAGCGCCGGTTTCGGGTGAAATGTGCTCAATGGTGGCATCTGGGAACGCGAGAAGCGCCGCTACGACGAGCTCCAATCCGAGTCTGTTCAACATGGTGGTTGTACTTCAGAAGCATATCTCAACATGGGCAGCCAGTTGTGATCGCTGGGTGAAGACGTTCGACGCGCGCGTGTGTGATCCCAAATTGAGTATGAAGGATAAAGCGGCAGTTCTCGTCGATCAAGTGTTTCGTGTCGATGTCCACGACGTGGATGATGTGCCACTGCCCTGGCGCTGCTTTCTCGAGTTTACTCAAGCGATCATCTCCCAGTCGTGCGACGTCTTTCTGCAAGTGATATCGAAAGAGTCTGCTCCGAGCCCGAGCTTTGGTCATATGAGTATGCACGCTCCTGCTTCTCATGCTGACAACTACTTGGCAATCAGCAATGCGCTCCTTGAGATCGTGGAAGCGTCTATTGTAGGCCAGGTGTTGCCGTCTGTGATCTCCGGTCTACTGGTGTTCAGTAGCAACTCGCTGTTTGCCGTCACTCTTCTCCCGCACACGAAGAACTTGCTGCATCTTTTGGACGATTTCAACCAGCGAAGTCCAGCCATTCGAGAAATAGACAAAAAGCTGGGACAACGACAGCGCTCGACTGCTGCTACTACCAGAAGTGCAAGCAGCCGAGGAAGATCGTCTCTAACCTCAAGGATCGGGCTGATTCGTGGTGTCAGTGCCTCTCATTCGGCTGCTGGTTCGTTAGGACCCACGATCGGAGAGGTGGTCAGCCTGCCATGGAGCTACTTGCTGGAGAAAGAAGTGTCCGTGCTGGCAGCAGAGATGGCGGTGACACTGAGCTTTGCAGACCCTCTCTTTGTGTTTGAGGCTTCACAAGATGAATCGTCAACTTCTAGTCTATCACGTCGATGGCTCTCGAGTCCGCTCTTCTCAGGAGGTTTGAGCTCGTCATTCATGCGAAACTCCATCAAGCAAAGCGTGAATCCAGAGATTGCGATCAGCGATGCGACTCGTATCGTCCAGCACGTGCCTCTGCGGATGGGTTTGAAAGCTGAGCCAGCCATGACCTCTGACACGAGACCATTCTCACTGGTGCTCCCACCACATCGTTATGGCAGCGAGAATGGAGGAGCACAATGGGCGCACAGTGCACAAACCCCAGTTGTGGTGCACGAGGACAACTACGTGGATGTTCTCAGCGGAGTGTCCACCAGCAGCTTTTTAGATTGCATGAGCGGAGTTCGAATCGGAGCTTGCTGCACACAAGCTCGTGCGCTTTGTGACTGGGTCCGTGCGTACTACGCCAAGACGAACGCGTCGTATCGAATGCTGACTCGTCAAACAAAGCAACCTCTAGTATCAATGAAACCTGAGTCTGCCAACGATACTGCCATGTTTCAAGACGAGAGCTGTGTAGAATATGCTGCATTTGCAGCCATCCTGCACCACAACCAGCTCACTCCGCAAGCTATTCACTTTGCGCTCAGCATCGGGACAGGAGCACCTCCTTCCAAGCCTCCACCGCGCGTGTTTCTCAGCCTGTGGCACTTCGTTGCTGAGTTGCGCCGTCGGTTCTCAGCGAAAAAAATGGAAATCAAGAACTCTGTCTCCGGAGGTACATCGCAGGACGGAGATCCATCGATCGCTGTCGCTAGGCTTCTGAGAACCATCGTGGAACGCTGTCAGCTTCTTTTGCTTGTGTCGATCCAGGACGAGGAAGAGCACGAACACATGATGCTAGACGGTGGGTTTATTCCTCCATACAACCCTCCGGTGTTTGCTGGTGAGAAAACGAGTGTTGTCTTCTCATCTTCTTCGAGCACGAAGCACATGAACTCTGTGTATCTGGACCACCAGTTACCCTTTTTGGTCGCGTTCCCGAACTCGAAATGGCGAAAAGTGCGCATTCTGATCCATGTGATGACAAGATGGAGGTGGATCGGCTGTGTGTGGCAAATCAAAAAGAAGAGAAGTGAAGTCTCGTCGGAGATTCTGGATTTCCTTACCACCGACGAGCCTGTTTCGTCGCTCACAGCGGTCAATGTACTGTTGGTTGATCCTTGTCGGCGTGCAAGTTGCGCAGCACGAGGACTAGAATCTATATGTAAAGTGCTTTCGATTCCGTCTTTCGAGTCGATCCAAGCAGATGTCGTTCACCGATTCAGTCAAGTGGTGGTCTTCCAGTCGCACACGATCGAGGCGTCGCTCACTCGACCAAAGAGTCCAAATATCGGGCTATTCTTCAAAGAGCAGTACAATGCTGCGCTGTCCGAGTTCCTGACCCAAGTGACAAAGGCGATTGTGCAAAAGTCGAATGCACTCTTTGCTTCGGCTACCACAGAATCTGCCGAGAGTGATAGTGCCTCCACGTGTCGATCGCTGGTCATGCTACTGAGCTGCTGGGCGATCCATTTCAAGGTCGACCACTTTGAGTTTGTGAACAATATTGGCATCCTTTCGATTCTACAAAAAATCTCAAAGTGTATTTCAAAGTTCAAGAAGGTGATGACTTTACCAGTGAGTAGTAGCAACATCGTTGCAGGTGACGGTGACTCGCAACGCTTTCTGGAGATGCCCAAGTGCTTCGACCGCCTAGAAGACACGCTGTGGGTGCTGTCCCGACACATCTGCGCGCATTTCGCTGTGCAAGCTACTTCTCGGAATGAGGTATCTACTGGTTTGCCGCGAGCTATCGCGGTTGGCGTCCCGAGAGATCCGGTGCTGACCGAGATCTTTGCTCTGATATTCGACCAAACGCTGGAGATCTCGCAAAGCGCGCTTGGTTCTTCAACGAGGTTGGCCACTGGAGGTATCGAGGACGCGACTTCCAAGGAGAACATCCCGGAGACAGCAAGACTGCCGAGTGCCGCGACAATGAGACGAAGTTTTGAGATTATTTGGGCACCGAAAAGGTTCTCCTCGCTGTCCAAAGGGCTGTCGTATACCTACGAGGAAATGATAAATCCTCTTCCTTCTGGATGCTCACCAAGTCGACCTGCCATGTCGCCACTGGTCAAGCCGAACGAATTCAGTATCACGACTTGGGTCTACACAAAGAGTATAACAGATGTGTCTTCTTCTACTAGGGCACCTCCAATGTCATCTCGGCTTTCTCCACGAGAGCAAGAGCCGCGCTTCATCTTCCTCCGAGGTAACCACCGCGAGATCGCTCCATATCTGATTCTTGTTCCTGAAAGAGACAGCAACTGGCATTTCGAGCTCGGGCTGCTGATCAATCTGCAGCCTGAGCAACCTGGAGGCATTCTACCAAGTGCGAGTGTGAACACGTCTAAGTACGTTGTTCATGAGCGACTGGTTTCGAAAGAAGCTGTGCCTTCTGGGAAATGGACCCACGTGGCGGTTGTCTGCGAAGCGTCCAAAGTTCGTCTCTATATCAACGGCATTATGGACACTCAGCGGAATCTGCTACCTGCACATGCGTCTGCGTTGTCGTCTGCGAGTGTGGATCTTCCCTTTCATTTCGGGAAATTTCCAGCGAACCTCGGGGTTTCACCAGCGTCTTCGTCAGCTTCTTCATTGAGCATCCACCCAGTGGTGCCATCCTTGCATCTCCTCGCGTCCACCTTGGCGTCCAAGAGCCCGTTCAGTCGAAATGTGGACCGATGCTCTTCTGCATCTGAACCAGACAACGGCATACTGAAAAGCTTCGATGGCTCACTCAGTAATTTCCGGTTTCACAATCGATCGCTATCGCCGATTCACGTGCGGATCGTGTACGACGAGAAGAAGCAAAATGCGTCCACGAGCGCAGGCACCCCAAGAACTTTGATTCCAGCGATCCGTGCTGAGGCCCACACACATCGGAAACTGCTGGACCAGCTCGCAGTACTATTGCTGCTCAGCTCGTCATCTGAAGGACTGGTGCATTTCACCTCACACGCCTCGGAATGGCTGAAGCTTCTGTGGGAACTCTTCATCAAGACTGACGAATTTCGTGTACAACAGTCAGTACTCCGTGTACTGAGGGTGATTCTCCCACGTCAAGGTCCGCTGGTGCTGTACAGCGTGCTGGTTGAAGAAAATACCGCAAGACTCTCAAGCACAAGTGAGGAAACTCCTGCTGCACTCGGCTTTATCTCGAAAGAAGATGTTTTCGTCCAGCAGATTATCCGCATCATTGGCTTCACGGGATGCAAGTGTCCAAACAACAACGTCGAATCGTCTCCACACATTAAACCACAAGACATTGTCCAGCTGCCGTGGACACTGATGCTTCCAGTTGGTGTCCACGGGAATGAGCTTGCGCCACCTCGCGACGAACTCAAAGCAGCGAACTGGGACCTCCAAGATGACATGAATAAGCAAGAACACGCCGCATCGACCCAGTCACTGGGTCTGGGAAACGAACTCGTCGGTCTGCTGCACCATCTGTTTGCGTCCACAGCAGAGAACTCAGGAGAGTGGAGGGATTCCATTCAGCGTACACTATTGGGTTGTATGACAGGAGTGAATGCGACCAGAACCTTCACTCAACCCAAGCAGTTGCTTCGCATTGGTCAACGAGTGGTCAGTCTTGAGATCGTGAAGATGGTTGAAGCCGTTGGCTGCTTCCATGTTCTCAGCGGAGTCGTGGACTTTATGCGTCCAGGGGCAATAATTGAGCTAACCCAAGCGGGTGACATCGCTCATATCATCGCAGTCGAGCCAAGTACCTCAAACACTCCAGCATCAAGACCAAATCTCGAACGCTCAACGGAAAAGCGACAGTTCGCCTACGTCTCAACCAGCGATTTTCACAGGCGCAGTCACAGAAGCAGTGCGTTCGATATTCGCCCGGGATGGAGAGAAGATGCGTATGGATCCTGGTACGATCGAGTACTCAACTACTCTCACTTGTGTCAGAGTGAGCGAGGTCTTCAAGGTGTCGACATCGCTGCCCCTCGATCTCGCTACCTGTTCGTCAACACGGAAGACATTCAGCCTATGCAGGTGGCGTCTTCTTCATCCAAGCTGCCGACTTCATTCGTTCCGAGTATTCTGTACGCGCTCAGAAGCGGAAGCGAGGATTTCTTTACGAAGCTTATCTCCAGTATCGCAAACGTATGTCTCCAGCAAATTGGCTCTCTTGTGGATGAGTTCTTTGACACGCAGAATGCGATCGGCACGAATAGTCAGCTGATGTTGATCTGGAAGCAGTCTTCTAGTCTGGTGATGAAAACACTCGTTCAAGCATCAGCGAGCTTCGAGAGTGCGCAAGTGCTGCTGCGAGACACCGCGTTGGTCGATCGCGTTCTTCAAGTGAGCATATCCGAAGATGGAAATGCCTCGTTTGCGACTTGTGCAGAGGTTGAGCGCAAGGTCTGGCTGCTCCGACAACGCGTGTACACCGTTTTGATTGACCTTGAGGATGAAGGTGATGCTGAGCTGCAGCAGTTGTTCCAAAGTGGCGTTGCTAGCCAGAGGAGACCTTCAGAGTTCATGCTTCCTAAAGCTGTTGAGAATAGAGCTGTTGAAGATCATTCAGCGCCAGAAGCATTAAAGATCGAAGACGAGTCAGTTCCTTTAAAGCTCAGCGAGATCGAGTCCAGGAGAACTAGTAGAAGACGCAGTGAGCAGAAGAACGACGATGAAGCGGATGAGGTTGAAGATGCAGATCCGAATGACGAAGGACTAATTCGAGACGACAGTTCTGCTGAAGCCAAAGAAGAAGATGACGAGCCAGATGAAGAGGAAGGCGACGACGATAACGACAATGAGGATGATGGCGAGCTGGAAGAAGATGAAGATGAGCGAGACGAAGACGAAGCAGATGAGGACGAAGAGGACGAAGACGCCGAGGAGAACCGTGCCGAGTTTGTTGAAGAACTCATGCTCATGGGGTTCCCGGAAGAGTGGTGTATCCTGGCGCTCAAGCAAACTGAGAACGACATCGTGTGCGCATCAGCGTGGATTGTGGACAACCTCGAGCACCTGAGTCGGCTGCAGACTTCGCTCGACAAGCAACGTGACCGCGGACGTGAGACGTCACGATTCAATGAAGAAGAGGACGACAACGTCGCTGAAGATGGTGCAGACGGCGATACAGTGAGTGTAAGTGGAGCTGGGTCTGGAAACACGCTCGCAAGAGTTGCAAGGTTTGAAAATGGTCAATTACAGGATGATGACCCATCATCATCAGCCAGCAAACTCACAGTATCGGCAAAAAGTAGCGTTAACTCTGTCGCCCCACCGCTGAATGACAAGGAGATGGCTCGCAAAGTGTTTGGAGAGATGTACTTTCCCTTTGAAGAAGGTGGATATCGCTCGAATACCAGGCATTGCTTGATGCAATCGTGGCGTACGGAAGCAGTGGAGATGAAGCTACAATCGCTCTCGAAATCCCAGAATCCGCTCGACAGCGCTGATGTGACAACGCCTTTGTCCCAAGACAATCTACACGAGCTCTCTAACTTTCGCAGTCAGATCAGTCAAATGGAGCTCAAGGTGCTGGTGAAAATGCTGCAGGACCTCGAGCAGACGCTGTCAATTTTGTACGCGCGGCAATGCGTCGTTACGCTTTGCCATCACACCAGCGAGCCAGACGGAAACTCACTGCCCAGTGACGAGACCACTCCACCATTTTCCCAAATGAAATACTCCCAGTTCTTCCAGCTCTTGAAGATGGTTCTGCTTCGCGGCAACCAGTTCACCGTCGTCGTTGTTCAAGGCACCGATTACACTGCCCAGCAGCTCCTACAGGAGCGGACCCCCGATCGAGTGCTGTCATCAACAATCGCACACTTTCTCGATCGCGACTTCGAAAAATTTCTCATTGCAGTTCTAAATTTCTGTGTGGCCGAGATTGAAAAAGCGGCATCGAACAAGTCGTACGACGCTCACCTGTGGACGCAGCGAGATCTCAAGCGTGCCGACAGGACCGTGAACGATGAACCTGCAATCGAGATCGTCTCGTGGATCATTGACGAGATTCTGAAACAAAATAGTCTCAAGCCGTGGAAACCGCTGCAGATGATGATGACGCAGCTCATCAAGCGTCTTCGATTCAGCCTCAAGTCTGCGAATCTCCCACTCAAGTTCTTGGGACTGCACATGATCAGCGTCATCTTGCAGAAGATCTCCAAGAGTGGAAACAATCTTGATTTGGTTCAGAGCGATATTATCCTTCTTGAGAGCGGACTGGAGATGGAAGATTTCTTGCACGCAGCCAAGCAGCGTCATGCACGTGAGGTGGTACAGCACCGCTTGATATTTTCCGTGTACCTCCAGGCGTACGTTGAGATCTTGCACGTGCTTCGGGAGCTGGCAGGGGGCGGTGTAGCTCTTGAAGATGCAAAATATGGTACGATCTGCGCTCTCTCTGAAGATCCGTTTCGATCGCTTTCGTCTCCTCTTTGTAAAGCGTCCACCCTCAATGGACAAAGCCGCACCCTCGGGTTCGATCGTAAGCGGTGCCGCAGCAACTTGCTGACGATCTCAGACGACGGAGCCAGCGTTGGGTATTCGGGTAGCGAAGTGTGGAAAACGGTGTTTGCCACCGAGAGCTTCTCAACGGGTGTAGTCTCCTGGCAGATGCGTATTGAGAAATCCAGTTCGTCGTATCTCTTTGTAGGCGTTGGTAACCAACGTGCAAGCAGCGATTCATTTCTCGGTGCAGATGAGCACTCGTGGGGCTACATCGGAGACAAAGCACTGTACTACCAGCGGAATCGCGTGAAGGCGTACGGAGACAATTTCGGGGAGGGAGACTGCATTGGAGTGAGACTAGACTGTGAGAGAGGAACGCTTTCGTTCTCCAAGAATGGTGTCGACTTTGGCGTCGCGTTTGACAACATTGTCGGGGAAGTGTGCCCGGCAGTGGCATTCTACTCTCGACATCAGCGAGTGTCGTTTGTAGCAGACAGCTTTGTCGTTGACCAAGAGTCTGGGGATGTGAAGCAAAGTAAAGATAGTAAGGCTGACGCCAGTGAAGAGTTAACAGCGGCAAAGACGAATGACGACAGCAGTGCACCTGGGAGTGTCGAAGAAGCACTGGTCGTGTGTGAGCTGATGAAGTCGATGATCAACAAGCAGCCAGTGCGTGAGGACTTACTCCGATCTGCGTTCGAAATGACGACGCAGTGGACTGCAGGGTCTAAAAAGTACGTCACAACGCGATCAGGAAAGCCGTTGTGGGTCGATGTCACTCGAGACAAGTGCTCTGAGTTTGGTTTCCAATCGGGTGAGCGCGTGCGCACGAGTCGAGGCAATGGTGTTGTTGTGGGAGTCGCGGAGCAGCGGCTGTGGGTCGAAGTCGACGGTGAGCAGGGTGCGTGGTTCTTTCATCCGTCGAAACTGCGATCACTGACGCTTATAAGCGTGGGTGGCGCAATTTTGAAATCTTCATACAATGTAGCAGCAGGTACTGTTGCACTTGGTCAAGACAAGTCAAGTTCACCAAGCAAGCTTAGCTCCGATGTACTTCGTTCCTCGAACCCGCTCGACGACTCGCCTTCTCTGCCGACAATTGCAGACTCGCTGTCGTTTACAGAGTTCCAGGGATTTGTGAACGACGTGCGCTGGAGTCTGAGTATCGACCGAGAAATCATAAACTTTTTGAACGATTTCTGCGAGACCTCGAGCGTGAGTCCGTGGAACATCTCGCCATCTGAAGCACTCGACATTCTCAAGCAGAAAGAAAACGAGTTAGAGAACGTGATGGCGCAAGCCGGCTTCAACTCGACTTGCTTTCCAACAGGTAAAAATGGCTTCGAGACAGAAATTGTGTGTCGACTGGGCTTTTTGCGCTTCTTTAACGCGTACTTCAGCCGTGTGATCGGGTACTTTGACCTCACGTGGCACTATTTCTCGCCCAACGCGAGTCTTTTGCCCTGCAAACTGATCTCCAAGTGTCGCGGGAGTCTCTTCATCACGATCAAGAACGAGTTCTTCACTGCATTGATGGAGAAGACAGCGAACTCACCAAAGAAAGCGGACGACGACTACGATTACCCAGAGGATCTACCGCAAGTGCTGCTAAATCGCCCCAAGGCAGCGATTGCAAAGTGCCACCCTGGGAGCACCAAGAGCCTGTTCCACTCGCTCTTCGGCCAGGCGTTTGAAGAATTGCATTTTTTACCATTGCGCACGCTGCGCATGGTGTACTCGCACCCGATGGACGATGGCCAACTGCGGAGCTTCAAGGTCAAGTTTGAAGGCGAAGGTGTCGACGACTACGGGGGACCCTACCGCGAGTTCTTCTCTCAATTCTTCGCCGAGCTGCAGATGCTGCGCATCGAGCATGACAATGACGACGACGATGGCCAAGATCCAGGGGCAACAGCAGGATTAGAGTCAAAGGTCGAAGTAACACCGACCGAGTGCTTGCTGCCGTTCTTGCTGCCAAGTCCCAATTGGCGCAATGGCGTCGGCGCGAATCGCGAAAAGTTTGTGATCAATGCGGCGCTGCTGAGAGAGCAGTTCCATGCGTGTGGAGACGCGGATGAGCAGGCTCAGAACCGCAACAGACACAACAAAACCAGCACTTCTGCAGCAAACAAGACAACATTAGAAGATCTCGAGCCAGAGAACCCCGAAGAGAAGCGGCAACTGCATGGCGAGATGTTTTATTTCCTAGGACAAATGTTGGGGACCTGTCTTCGCACCCGCGTGTGCGTGCGTCTCGACCTGGCGATTTTGGTCTGGAAGCACCTCGCGGGCGAAAATGAAGGCGATGATGATAATAACAGCGATCAGGAAGAAGCCGCGCTGGCGAACCTGAAAGAAGTCGACTTTGTTGCGTACACACTCTGGAGAACCCTTCGAGGCGTACTCTCAGAGTACCAGAAGCTTCAGTCTCTAGGCGTTACAGCTGACCACCACGATCTTCGCGTCCAGAATCTAGTGGAGCAGCTCGAAGCGATGGGCCTGACGTTCACAGTGTTCCTGTCCGACGGTCAGGTGATCGAGCTCTGTGAAAATGGTGCAAACAAGGTCGTGACACTGGACAACCTCGAAGTGTACTTGAAGGCTGTGCTTCGCGCCAGGATGGACGAGTCAAACGACGTCATGAACATCATCAAGCAGGGGCTGAACTCGATTCTACCTGTCACAGCGCTGAGTCTGTTCACGTGGAAAGAGCTTGAGAAGCGCGTGTGCGGCGTCGCAGAGGTTGACGTGAACCTGCTTAAGCAGAACACCGAGTACGACGAAGACGTGTCACCTCAGGATGAGTTTGTGCAGCGCTTCTGGCGCGTGCTGGCGGCAATGGACGAGGAGGACAAGCGTTGTTTCCTGCGCTTCGTGTGGGCTCGCTCGCGGCTACCCACGGGAACAGCGCAGTTTCACCAAAAGTTCAAGATCCAGTCTGTGGCGTCGTCGTCGACTGGAGAAAGTGGGAATGGTGGCGGCTCAGGGGGGTCATCAACAACAGGCAGTGGTGGATGGATGGACTCGCAGCTACCCAAGTCGCATACGTGCTTCTTTGCATTGCAACTGCCGCGGTACTCGACCGACGAGATCTGCCGCAAGCAACTGCTCTACGCGGTGCGCAACTGCGTCGAGATGGACGGCGACTTCCGGCTCGCGGACACGGAGATGACGGGCTGGAGCGATATCGACCCGAGTGATCAACTGCGGTTCTAAACAAATAATGGGAAGAAAGCGAGTCTAAGCATTCTGATGAGTGAGTTATAGACAGAAGATCAAGAAAGCGAATGCTCTAACTGAGGGGTGGAGGAAAAAATGAATCAGACTTATTCAGCAACATTTTTCTTTGCTCTTCTTGACAAGGACATTTAACGTTCATAGGGACAGAAATCGGGCGAATGGTGCCAAATGAGGCACGCATACGCGCACAAAGCTTGACGCTGAATACATCTACAGTTTGCGCTTGCAGGCGTTACTGGGCTTTGGCGTCGTGTTGGAGCTCGGTGTTGGAGTCACTGTCGCTGACGGCGCAATGGTCAGAGTGGTGATGTTTGTAGCTGCTGGAGTTGGAGAGGATGTCGATGAAGAGTCAGCTTCATCATCACACTCGTCAGATGAAGTCGACGATGCTGCTGCTGGAGCGCTGGTCGCATTAGACGCTGCCTTATCACTACCGCTGCAGCCTTCAATCTGAGCAGGCACACCGAACTTGTAGTACTGTTGGTAGTTGCTTTCGTCACCCTTGAAGATCGTCGTCTCGATGTCGTTATTCTGGAAGTAGAAGCACTGGTTGTTGCCCTTGCCCTGGAGCTTGGTCACGCGGTCGCCACCAACGAACGATGGACACGACGGTTTCTTGCCAGTACCAGCACTGGTAAACTTGATGTCGGCACATGAGC
>JALBZD010000713.1:0-18067 GCA_038050675.1 Globisporangium cylindrosporum | reverse complement strand
GTATGCATCTAATAAATTATTGTGTGCTCTTGTTATCTTTGTGTGGCCGTGTCTTCTTCTTCGTTCTGTGGTGGGTTCCAGATGATCCCAATATGCGCTTTGCCTGCCTGCTTGTGCCTGACTATCTACGAGGGAATTGATTGATCTATGAGGTTGGTCCTGTCTGGTGAGGCGCTCGCTGCCCTTATTTTCGCTGGCGCTTTGGCGCGCGGTTGCCACCCTGCTTGTTGCCCTGCTTGTTCCCGCCGCGCATGAGCCCCGTGTACTTGATCATACGGTCCGTCATCTCCTCCGCGGACACCTCGTCGCGCAGCTCCTTCTCTTCCGATGCGGCGAAGCGCTGCTGACGGGAGACTTCTCGGTATTCGTCCTGTTCGCCGTTCATGTGAGAGATAGCAAGTCATACTGTGAGTGAGCGCCACCGCAACATAAGCAGTGGAGCAGTAATGCAACGTACCTCGACACCTTTGTTGAATCCGCCGAATGATCGACGCCCAAAAATTAGCGGTAAGGACGGGTCTGACACGTCCTGCACACAGACAATCGCACTACTGCAAGGCAAATGACGGCGAGTTCACGTTAGCATCCGCAAAGGCTGATTATACACACGCATACACAATGAAGTAAGTGACAACAATACAGGACAGATAGATTTTCACCTGCTGTTGCCATTTCGGTCGTCCTCGGGGCTCTCGTCGATGACCCACGCGTCCTGCTTCTTGCGCTCCTGCGCCGCGGTCTGCTTGCGCACCTCTGCCTGTTTCTTACGTTGCATGAACTGCAACACAGACACACATACACATACACAGATTTACAACAGACGTAATCTTCAGTGCATCTTCATATCAGCGAGCACGAAATGCTTAAATCTCAGCAAGACGCACCTTCATGGCGAGCGTCTTCTGCGAGAGCGCAGACTTGGACGTCGGTCGCGCTTCATTGCCAGCGGTCGACGCAGATGCAGGTGCAGCAGCAGGTGTTGCTTTGGGCGCTGCTGCCTTCGCGGGCTTGTCGCTTCCAGGCTTCCACATGATAGAGTTGGCGAGAGGGTTGATAGCGAGCGAGATGATTGATGCACGGACGGAGCTCTTGGGCGGCGGATCGATGGCTTGCTTTGGGAGCGTCTTTGAGATGTTCGCTCACACAACGAGCGAGTCGATTGGAGGCGCATTGGTCCCGAATTTGGAAATCGACCAATTTTGTGTTCCTGGTAAAATTCGGGACACCACGTTTGACTCCCCGGGATTTTGCGCAGATCAACGACCGGAAATTTCCGAGTGACTGACTGCAGTGGACCAGTCAAAGGTGACACATAAAAGGTACAGTACTTTTCTTCTTTTCTTTCATTTTTTGTTCCCTGTCATTGTCATTTGACGAATATCCCGATACTATAATAACAGAGCGATGCGTAGTATGAAGAGCAACAAGTGTGTCTTCGGTGGCTATGGAAATATCAGTATATGGTGCTCTGTGCGTGTGTTGAACCAAGAGTCGTTCGCGAGATCTTCTACAATATCTTCTCGCAGACGCACAACACCTTCGATTGTATTGTCGCTGCTGCAGAGACTAGTGATGGATGACATAGTTTTTCTTGGAGGAGATGGATGGCAACCGAGCCAGCCAATCACAACGGTATTTGAACACACTTTCAGCCAGTCATGCACCGCTACACATCTTCGTATCCTGATTCTGTGTTGATAATGTTTTGTGATCCTGCGCCTACAGGCAAGTACACCTCAAATTGTGTGCTTTGCCGTCGCTGCATCATTAATAAGTAGCACACTGCAGGCAATACACTCAGTAAAAAGTAGATGCCAACACCTTCCTATTATACATATCGCTAATACATGCTTACAACATCACTACCCGTACAGTTTACAATTTGCATGGAAAAAGTTGCACACACTCCATTTCGGAGAGTCAGCCAGCCAGCTTTCATCATTCTCCCTCCCTCGGATTGGCCGAAACGAAATCTTATAATGCGCAATATCTGCCAATAAGCGGCACGTTCTTCCTCAGACTGAAGCGACCAAGGGAAGGGGGGAGAAAACCACCACACACAGCATGAGCATGGTGTCACAGCCAGAAAAGCAAAGCCAAGCGACAAGAACGCAGAGCGAGCGAGTGACCGAGTGGAGCACGTGACGCGCTTCGTCTTGTCTCTCTCTCTGCATATAGATCCACACACACACGACCGCTCGTCTGCGCCCCACACACGCCACTAGACAAGGCGCCAATCGACAGTCGCGAACGAAGAAGACGGACGAGAGATGGAGCTGGAAGTCGAGACCGCGAGCGCGCACCAGATCGTTGGCGCGGACGACGTGGGCGACTCGGCGATGATCTCGCCGTCGCACAGCAGCAGCAGTCTGAGCATCAGCAGCAATGGGCTGCAGCTCTCGTCGTCATCACACAGCAGCAACAATAGCTACAGTGGCGTGGACTCGCTGCGGCTGTCGGAGATCGAGAGCGCGCACCTGTGCCCGAGTGCGCGCGTGAAGATGGAAGAGCTCTTCAAGCAGTGGCTGAACGTGGAGGGCACGAAAGACATGATCCACGCAATTGTGGACGACATCCGCAGCGGCAAGGACATGGACACGATTGTCGCGCTCTACACCAACCAGTCGAGCAGCAGCAGTGGTGTGAATGGACTCCAGCCGCTCTCCGGCAGTTCAAGTAGCTCGAGTACCGCCATCAATGGAGACCTGCACTCGCCGTCGCGAAGCCCGAAGCGTCCACCAAACTACCACCACTTTGGCGGCAACTCGACTGCGGGGGTGAACAACAGTCCGAACAGCAACAACAGCCGCAAGAAGCACCTCGTCGTGAGTCTCTTTGGCGACGAGCTGCACGGCGAACTAGAGAAACAGCGCGAGCACGCAGACGTCGCGATGAAAGAGGACGAAGCAGTAGCAGCAGCAGGCGCAGATGCAGACCAGGCGATGGACGAAGACAATAACAACAGCAGCAACAATGCGACGGACGTGCAGGCAGCGGCGCTGGGCCAATTGCGCAAGCAGATCCCGAAAATTTACACACCAGGCGAGGGGCGACGAGGACGTCTGCGCGGTCTATCGACCGACTCCATGGCACGCAAGAGCGTACGTTTACAGTGATAATGCCAAGGGTTGGTTGTATGAGGATTTGTGTGGGTTACTGACATAGCTGTTGGACAATTCTGCGTATACATAGACTGACATTGAGACGCGCTTTCGTGATTTCGCGGACGGCATGAAAGTCGAGGACTTTGTCGCGATCACCAAGGACCTCTGCGGGTTTCCGTCGTTCTTCAACGCGCCGTTCTTCCGCCGCATTCTCAACAGCACTGCTGCGGGCGACAAGGCTGCCGTTGCTTCACCCGTGAAAGAGAACCCAACAGACGACGACGCGCCGCGGATCACGAAAGAGGTCTTCCAGGCGTACTGGACAACGGAGTTGGCTCCTTACGACAGCGTTGAGCGCTTTTTTAGAGTAGTAAGTACTGGCATTATCCTCCTGTTGCTCGCATTGCTGCTACTGGTATCAGTTTTCTGACTTTTTTTATCATTTGCTTTGCTGGATGTGTGATCTTTTTGTTCAGGTAAAGCAGCCACAGAACGACTACATTGAGCGCGACGACTTTGCACCATTTCTACATGGTAAGGAACCATTTCTCACGTGAATTATGCCATAGTCTGTGAATGAATGACTGACTGATGTGCTCTTCACTGATGTTGTTTTGCTGGTGACGCAGAACTTCTGAAGTACCACCCCGGATTAGAATTTTTGGGGAACACGCCGGAGTTTCAAGAGAAATATGGTGCGTACACACACATTTTCGACTGATCTATCTGACTCGGCGGAGCCATGATGAGCTTACTGACGCATTGATTCTATATATGCAGCGTTGACCGTGGTCGTGCGGATTTTTTACAGCGTAGATAGAGACAGCAGCGGCCGCATCACGTTGCGGAAACTGCGTCGCAGCAACCTCATCGACGCGTTCAACTGCGTCGACGAAGAAGAGGATATCAACAAGGTACGCGCTCTTGTTCTTTTATTCGTTTGTAGGAATCATTTGCTTCACAAATACTCACGAACTGCTGTGTATTTTTGTGTTCATTTTATTATGCTGTTCTTTAGGTCAACTCGTACTTCTCCTACGAACACTTTTACGTGTTATACTGCAAATTCTGGGAACTGGACACGGACCACGACTTTTTGCTGAGCCAAGACGACCTCGTGCGCTACGGCGGCCACTCGCTCACGCGCGTAATCGTCGACCGCATTTTTGAGCACGGGCGCCGGCCATTTGCGCGCGTGCAGAACCTGTCGGTCGACGAGAAAAAGAAGATGAGCTACGAGGATTTCATTTGTGAGTTGTTATACCTGTGCTGTAGCTGGAGTTTGCACATAATGGATTTCTCACTGGCGAGTCGCTCGCTAATGATGACGTGTTATGTGTTGTTTGTTCTGCAGACTTTATGCTCTCGGAGGAAGACAAGAGCAACCCCGTGAGCATCCGCTACTGGTTTGAGCTTATCGACACGAACGAAGACGGCGTGATTCGCGCCGACGAGATGCGCACGTTCTACCGCCACCAGATTCACCGAATGGAGTGTCTCGGCCACGAGGTCGTCCCGTTTGAAGACGTGCTCTGTCAAATGTGAGTTTGTAACGGCGCTGTTGTTGTTGAATTCGTCCTTGCTCATCGTGATGCAATCGAGGTACTGACATTGTTGCTGGTCGCTTTTTGAAACTCTAGGTCGGACTTGCTGCATCCAGCGGTCGAGGGCGAGTTCTACCACAAAGACTTCGTGCGAGACGACAAGATCCGCGTCTCGGGGGTGTTCTTCAACGTGCTCTTCAACCTGAGCAAATTTATAGAGTTTGAGCAGCGCGACCCGTTCCTGCTGCGCCAGCAACTCGCCGAACCAGAGCTCACGTACGTTTTCGTGTCCTTTGTGTGTCTTGTGCTGCTGGGATGAACCGCTCACGCTAAGCTGTTGTTGAATTCTTGTCGAATTATGGTTTATCCACTTGCAGTGACTGGGACCGCTACGCTCGCGCCGAGTACGCTCGCCTCGCGATGGAGGAAGAAGGCCGCGACGACGACACGGCGATGGACATCGACACGATGGACGGCTGGTACGTCTCGGACGAGCAAGAGGAAGACGCGGACATCATGGGCACGGGCGGGTCTGCGGCTGGTGGCAGTCGGACTGTCGAAGCTCCCTTTTAAAAGATACCAGAGCCGTGAGAAGAAGAGTCACCTGCCGACATCATTACAGACAGACAGACAGACAGCACGTGATACAGAGACACAAGGCTTGACCCTCTCCACCAGTAGAAACGTGTATAGGAAAGCAAGAAGGTGGAGAGAGAGAGAAAAGCCCGGCGGAGTGGTTGTCAACCGCAGCAAAAGCGGAGTAGAAGCGAAAAGGTGATGCGTGAACACATGGCCTTGGAAGAGAGGGGTATTGGCGAGCAAACATACGACACACACACATAATACAACAAAATACACACACAAAAAGCAAAAGATATTGGCACAACCTGTGCTCCTGTTACTGTTTCTTTTGCTGCGCCGCCTGTGCCTGCGTCTGCTGTTTGAGCCTCTGCAGCCTGTCATTGCACGCCTTGAGCTGCTTGACCTGCACCTGGCACTTGGTCCAGTCGCGGTCGTACTCACCCAGGCACTCTTCCAGCTTGTAGTAGTCCTTGGAGCAGCCCATGCGCTCGATCATGTCGTCGATGTCGATGTCGGTGCCAAAGTCGCTCTTGCTCCCGGCGTGTAGCCCCGGCACCACCTGCGGTGCTGCATTTCGTGCGCTCATTGCGTGGGTCTATCCAGTTGCTGCTTGTTGCTTGATGGCGGCAGTCTGTTGCTGTTTCAGGCAGTGGCGCGGAGGAACCTCGTGCTCCTGATGCTTGCGCGTCCAACTTGTCAATGCCGCAATGACGCTTTTGAGTCATCTAAGCTGTAGATGCCAAATTTCAAGATTGATTTACTGAAAGATTAGTCAAATTGATTCCATTTTTTCCATACAAAATAACTGTAAAAAACGGAAATCAGTTCTTAGCCTGAATTTCAAGAATGAATTTGAAGCATGCTTTTTGATAGTTTTCGTTTGTTTGTTGCAGAACTTCCTGAGCATGCTTTTTGCTAGGCTTTCTAGAATCTGTCACTAACACGAGGTTGAAGCCATGTTTAATGACATAATAGCCTCATCATCACAACGAAATCCTTGTCTTTCTCCACACACACACACACACACAAACACAACCGAAGCAGCAGAAGAAGACGACGACGACGAAGAAGAAGTGAGCGCTCGAGGCATCCGTCACCCCCTCCTACCTGCTAACCTTGCGTATCGACTGTGCTTCATGGAGTCCCCTGTCAGCGCCGAGGAGTTCAAGGCGCTCTTTCACGCCAAGTACACGGAGCTGGTCGCGAGCGGCGTCGCGCCGAATGACGCCGCTGCGCAGGCGCTGCATCACCTGCAACACCTCATGCCTACACCTGCGCCTCCTCCTCCTACTGCTGCTAATGTTAACATAGCAGTGAGTCCAGCATCAGTAACGCCGCTGGCAGCTCCAGTCCCTGTTGCTGCGCCACAATCCCCTTCCCCGATGTCAAACTCTGCACCAGCTGACGTGCACATCGAAGAACAACAACACGATGCAGGTGGTGAGACTGACGTGCACATGGAAGACACGAACGAAGAAGAGCGCGAGATGCTGGAGCAAGCGAAGGCGATGTCGTCGGAGAAGCAGGAGCACGCCGATGTCGAGATCGAGGGAAACCATCAGGATGAGGAAGAACAACAGCAGCAGCACAACGGAAGCAGTCAAGAGGGAACGGAAATTCAAGCCCCGACTGCTACTTCTGCTGCACCGAGCATCATGGAAGTAAAGAGCAGCCTGCCACCTCTGGGTATGCAATTGAAGAATGCACTACATGCTGCTGCGTCAACGGATGAATATCGAGACGTGAAGAAATTCGTGTACCAAATCTTCTCCGATCTCGACGTGCTGAACGTGGCATTCGTCATCACGAGAGATGCTTCGAGTGCGAGTGCAATAGACGCGGATAAATGGTGGAACGTAGACCACGCATTGCTAACGGAAGTGTACGAGCTACTGAACATCGCGATGAACCAGAGCGTGGACCAGAGCGCGTTGCAAAACACGATGCGCAATGCGTTGGAAACGCTCGTGTCGCAGCCGTGGAATGTCTGCTCGACGTGGTCCAAGCCGGAGGCGCTGCGGTTCTTTTTGATTCTCTTTGAGCACTCGTCGCTTTTTGATCCAGATTATTTAAACGTCGTTGGTGGACTCTGCAAGCTGTTCTACCACTCGTCATCAACCGCGAAGGCGCTCGTGCGCGACCACTGGAGCCAGCACTTCGACAACAACGAGCTCTATCGGCTGCTCCAGATTTTGCAGCAGGTGATCACAGTGTGTCTCTACGGATCTAAAAAGCTAGATCTCGTGTACGCCTCCTGCAGCGTGCTGAAGGAGCTCCATGCGATCAACAATGAGCGTAGCAGCAGCAGCACCAGTGAGCCGTTTGCGACCTACGAGGAGTTCTACAACGACGCAGTCAATTCCGAAGTCGACATCATTGAAGACTACACACGCTCGATCACGTTCATGAAGAAGCGCCACGCGATCTCATCCTCGAGCCGCGAACCGTTCATCATCCCGCAGCGCATGCTCTCAGAGCTTTCGTTCTGCGACTACCCGTTTGTGTTGGACGCAGGCTCCAAGAGCCGCATTCTCCAAGTGGATTCCGATCTCGAGCAGCGATCACGCGCGCAGGATGCCGTGCTAGCGGGTCCTCTCATGGGCTTGGCATCCCAGTACCTGATCCTGAAAGTGCGACGAGAGAATGTGATCGAAGACTCGCTACAGCAGCTGGTGCGGTTGTCGGCGGATACACTGAAGAAGCCTCTGAAAGTCAAGTTTATCGGCGAAGAAGGCGTGGACGAAGGAGGAGTCCAGAAAGAATACTTCCAGATCCTCATCCGTCAGCTACTTGATCCTGCATTCGGGATGTTTACCTACGACGAAGAGACCCATCACTTGTGGTTCAACAGCGACTCGCTGGAGTCAACAATGGAGTTTGAGTTGATCGGGATTTTGCTGGGCATCGCGATCTACAATGCCGTGATCCTCGATGTGCACTTCCCTCACATTGTCTACAAGAAGCTGATGAAGTGCAAGATGGGGCTCGAAGACGTGGAGATCGCGATGCCGGAGCTGGGCAGAGGGTTGCGCCAGCTGCTGAACTTCCAGGGGAACGTAGAAGAAGTGTTTCAGCGCAACTTTGAGTACTCGTACGAAGTGTTTGGCGCAGTCAAGACCGTGGAGCTCAAGCTTAGCGGCAGCTCGATCCCTGTGACCAACGAGAATCGAGACGAATACGTGTCGCTGTACGTCGACTACATTTTGAACAAAAGTGTTGCGCGCCAGTATGATGCGTTCCATCGCGGGTTCCATTTGGTTTGCAACAGCGAAGTGCTGCAGATGTTCCGCTGGGAAGAGCTGCATTTGACGATCTGCGGCAGTCCGGACTTGGATTTTGAAGCGCTGGAAGAAGTGACGCACTACGACGACGGCTTCACAGAAGACAGCGAGTGCATCAAGTAAGTGGAGTGACTGCCTTTATCCTGTTTGCTTTGATTTTGATTTTGTTCGGCTGGTCCGCCTAACACAGCTCATTGCCTTGTTATCTGTGTTTATTTCGACTAGGAACTTCTGGAGCGTGGTGCACGAATTCTCGCTCGAAGAGAAGAAGAAGCTGCTCATGTTCTCGACTGGCAGCGACCGCGTACCGATCCGAGGCCTCTCCAACATGGTGTTTGTGATCTCTCGCAACGGCTCCGACTCGGACCGTCTCCCGAGCGCGCACACCTGGTGAGTGGACGAGCAGCAACAGCGTCAGTGCCAACTCTATGGAGTCTAATCTAATCATGTTCTTTGTGTATGGAATAACGACAGCTTCAACCACTTGCTGCTTCCTGAATACAGCAGCCGCGAGAAGCTCAAGGAGCGCCTGCTTCTCGCCATTACCCAAAGCGAAGGATTTGGATTGAGGTAGTCGAGGTATTGCTTCTTCGATGTACAAGGGAGGCTTGAAAGAGTTCTGCGTTTAAAGAACAACGGCGGGGAGATTTTTGAACGTGCGAGACACCAGACAGCGAGCAGCTCACTCACGTCACGACGAAGCGGAAGAAAAACAGAACGATTAACAGGAGATACAGAGATGAAGGAATCTCTCCTATTACCAATTTTCTTCTTCGTCTTCTGGAGGGCGAAGCTCTTTCGTGGAGTGAGTTTCGAAATTGAAGAAATGAAGTTGCAGTCGTTTCTTCAAAGAGCCGGAAGTCAACAAGGACCCCCGAAGCGCGCAATCACTCTGACAGCTAATCTGGGTGGGCGGGCGGTACATTTTTCCTATCAAACCCATTTTATGGTTTTTTCCAAACCCATACAGCTGTCTATTTTACATACAAACTTCAAAGCAACAATAGAAAACGGGTTGAGCTGCTGAGTTCGGATACAGTATGCTGGTTTCTACAACAATGATGCCAAACCCGACCCGTTTGCGGCATGGAATGCGCCAAGCAACGAACGAATGCCGCGTCAGTTCATCTTCATATCCCAGCGGCGAAAGAGAGAGTGAGAGAGCGCGCGTCCTCGCTGCTTGGTGTGTGTGTGTGCTTATCCCCTGCTGCTGCCTGCCTGCCTGCACCGCTCCAGTCCTAGATCCGCAGACCCCCGACGACGCCCTTCCCAGGCACTCGTATCTACTCTTCGCTTCGTAAGCCCAAGTCAGTCAGACAAGATGGACGCGATGGAGGCCAAGATGCTCGAGTGGCGCAAGAAAGTGCCGAGCAAGCGCCAGCTCACGTCCACGTTCGGCAAGATCGTGCAGCAGAAGTCGGTCGCGGTGCTGTACACACCTAGCGAGCAGGACCGCATCAAGAAGATGACGGACCTGATCGCCAAGGCGACCTCGGACTACGAGCGCGGCGAGCACTGGGACCGCATCATGGCGGTCGTCGACGCGCTCACCAACACCAGCAACCGCGCAGTGTACGTCGTTTTGCGGACGATGCGGTCGCTGTAGTTGTGTGCTCATGTGCGCTTATGATTGACGATTTTGTGTGTGTATCCTTCATTCCGTGCAGCTTGAAGGAGTCGATCCGCTACCTTCGACTCCGCTTGGGCGATGCGTCTCCGAGAGTCGTAATCTTGGCGCTGACGCTCACGGAAGCTGTGGTGAAGAACTGCGGTCACCTGGTGCACTTGGAGATCTCGGCGGAGCCGTTCATGAACGAGCTTGAAGCGCTGCACAAGGTATGACCGATTGATCAATCTCATGCCTCTGAGTATATTGAACGATTAATCTAATGCGCATGTTGTGCTTACTTCGATTAATTGTTCAGAGCCACTCGAACAAGCGCGGACGCGATAGTCTGGAGATTGCGGCGCGCATTTTGGACATGGTGCAGGCGTGGGGCGAAGCATTCCTTCCGTACCGAGTACGAACAAGAGCGCATGGTGATGTTGTGTTCGTCGACTTCAATGTTCAAACTAACTTTATTGTGTTTTTTTTATGATAGCATGACTATCCACTGTTTATCGACACGTACCACAACATGCGCAAGAAAGGTGTCAAATTTCCAGAACAGTACGACGAAAAGAAAGTGCCAGTGCTCACTCCTCCTACAGTGTCATCGTCTTCGTCGTCGCGCGCCAGCATGGACACGTCGTCAGTGTCGAGTACGAGCAGTGCGCTCGCGGGACTTTCTCCGTCGGAACTGTACCACGTTGCGACGAATGTCACCGACATGTTTGAAGACATGCTCCACGAAGCCCAGAAGACGAATTCTTCCATCAGCAACCGGGGGGTGATCTTGGAGCTTGCGATCCAAGCGAGAGAGCTGGTGCAGCGCATGGAAGGGCTGATTCAGTCCGCAGTTGCCGATGGCAGTGAGGTATGTCCTGCCGTGTGTACACTTTAGTTGTTTTACGCTCGATGTACTTGTGGAACTGACCAGTGGTAATCGGTGGATCTGCTTTGTTTGTCCAGAAACTCGCCGATTACTTGACTGTGAACGACAATCTCCACGCAGCGCTGAAGAAATACGATCAGCTGTCATTTAGAATCACTGCTAGCAACCAGGAAGACAACGAGGATCACTATTCGGAACGACGCAGCGCGACACACCGAAGCAGTCTGTCAAGCAGCAGCCACAGCAACAACCAAACACAGAACGACGACGATGATGACCCCTTTGCAGAGTTTGTCCGAGCACGGGCTGGGAGTTCCCACTCGGTTTCTAAAAGCAGCCAGGCAGCGGCACCTCAGAAGCAGAAAGAGCTTTCCAGTAACCAGGCCGACGATCAAGAGGATGAAGACGAGGACGACCCTTTTGCCAGTTTTGTGCAGCAGCGTGCTGCTAAAATCCTGGGCGGCGACAAGGTCTCTGAAGAGAAGAAGCCCGCTGCGCCTGCAGTGGAGAAGAACCTGATCGATCTGTGGGATGGTGCGTACCTGAAAAGCACACAATTCGTTTGTCGAGCAGGTGGTAGATTTGTGCTGACTTGAATGTATTTGTCTGTGTTTATGCTTTAGACGAGCCAGTGTCGAACAAGCCTCAAGTACCTGCAGCAGTCCCATTGGCGGATTTGTGGTTGGGCGACGACTTGCTTGCAACACCGGCTCCTGTACCGGTCGCAGTTGCAGTTGCAGCACCCATGCAACCAAGCGCCTTTGCTGCTGCTGCCGCTTCAGTACCATCACAACCTCTGACTGACGACTTGTGGGGCGGTACGTTGCGTGTTTTTGTTAGCATGCATGTGTACCTTTCGACAACTGAGTCTTTGATCTTTGTGTTGTTGCAAGTAGATGCCTTCGCGGCTCCAATTCCCGTCAGCGCACGTGCTTCAGCTACCCCGCTCCAGCAACCAGTATCCGCGAACAACGCGAATCCATTCGATTTGCTAGACTTCAGCCAAAAGGTGCGCAATTGCGGTCCGATCTCACCTTTTTTTGAACTGGAATCGCTCACATATTCTTTTTCCTACGACCGCCAATCATGCAGACCACGATCTCGGCTCCGTCGAATCCGTTTGACTTTTCGCCAGCTCCAGCTCGTTCTGTTTTCCAACAACCTGCTCCAGCTCAGTCGAAGCCGTTCAACCCTTTCGACTTCTAGAAACCACCGCAGCCTCGAGTGTCGTCGAAATGTGCTCACAAACAATGCTGCGACCTCCCTCCAAATGTTGTAAAATTAAGTTAAAAATGCTCGCTCCAACAAGAAAAACGAAGTTGATAGACGGAAATGATTCGAAGATCGATCGATGGAAGAAGTCCTGGGACGGCTGCATAAACAAGTACAAGAACACAAGAGCAGTGTAGTGCAGTGTAAGACAATGTTCGACCAGAGTTCAAATGAGAGAGAACGGCAAACCCGTAAGAACCTTGAAAAATATCCATTTCTTAAAAAGTAAAAGCAGAAGACCACCAAAACGTGAGGTCTTCCAGCACATGAAAAGCGAGTGTTCCAACATCACGATCAAATCAACGAGCTCATAGAAGAGAGAATCGACCTGCTTGCTTGCTTACGCCTTGGTCGCGTCCTTCATGATCCCCTTTTGGCGTGACATCGTGTTGCCCGTCGTGTCCTTGATCTCGACCGCCACCTCGCCCACCTGGCCCGCACCAATACCTTCGCCACGATGCTGCTGCTTATACTTCTGGTCCGTGGCCGATTCACCCGACGACATACCGAACATGGCCTCCTTCGCGCCCGTACCGATGTCCTGTGCCGTCTCCTTCATCGACTCATAGACGCTCGGAGACTGCTGCGAACCATATTGCTCGCCGGATTCCTGGGCCTTGTTGGAGGCTTCCGAGGCCTTCTCCTTGACATTTTCCTTCGCTTCATGGCCTTGCTGCTGAGCCGACGCCGCGGTCTCCTCCGTCTTGTCCTTGGCGTACTGCGCTCCCTGCTTGGCGCTCTCCTTCATCTCGGAGCCCTTACGCTGAGCAGCTCCAGCCATGTCTGAGCCCATCTGAGCCATCTCGTTGCCCTTCTGCTTGACGTTTTCCTTCATCTCCGAGCCCTTCTGCTGGGCGGATCCCGCCATCTGCTGCGCGCCTTCCTTGACATCGCCAGCCTTCTCGTAGGCCTTGTCCTTCGCATTGTACGCACCCTGCTTCATCTCCTCCGTCATCGGAGCATCCTTGTCCACACCGACAGCGTCCATCGCCGACTCTCTTGCTTGGCACGCCATTCCCACGGCCTGGTCCTTGGCGCCGATTACGCGCTCCTGGGCCGCACCCACCGTAGAACTAGCGCTTTCGATGGCCGAGTCGGCCTTCTTGTCTACTGCCTGAGCGGTGTCTGACTTGGTCGCAGCGATTTTGGCCTGCTGAAGCGTTTCCGTGACGTACTCGATCGACTCTTGAACAATCTCGACTCCCTTGTTCACAACACGTGCGCCGAGACCTCCGGTGACCTTGGAGTCGATCATCGCCGCGGTCTCCGTCACGTGCATGCGCTTGTCAAGGTTCTTGACCGTCTCTGTGACGATACCTGCTGCGCCGGACGCCTTCTCAGACACTCCGAGCTTTTCGTCGACTTTGTCGCCCACACGGAGCGCTTCGCCGGTCACGACTTGGGCACTCTTGCCGGCCGAGCTCGCGGCGTTCTGCATCGAGTCCTTCATGCGCGTGAGCTGCTCGCTGGCCATTTCAATGGCGTCCGTGGTGCGCTGACGAGTCGTGTTCGCGATGCTCTCAAGCGAGCTTGAGACGCTGTCGGCGACCTGCGAGCCTTTGGAGCCCATGAATTTTTGATCGTACTCGCGCGCCTTGTCCTGCACAGCGTTCAGCGAGTACTTGACGTTCTCGAGCGTCTTGTGCGCCATCTCCATCGACTGCTCGGACGCATCCTTCGACTTCTCTGAGAGCTGCGAGCTCACGTGCTTGAGCTCGTCAACTGACGACTCAGCCGCACTGATGCCCGAGTTTAGGAACTCCGTCGCGCGGTGCGAGTACCCATGCTCACGGTCAAACTCCTCGACACTCTTCTTGAGCTGTTCGTTGGTTAAGGGGTCAAGAAAATAACAAGATCATACAAAACAGTGGTCAGAATGTCATGCGATGATAAAATAATCAACCATAATAATGTTTGGTCAGGGGAAAAAATCACATACCTTGTCCAAGTAGGACTTGGCTTCCTGTGCGCCCGTGTCAATCTGGGACTTGAGACGGTCGACCTGCTGGTTCGTGGTATCAGCCATGATGACTTGCTTGAGTTAGTTAGTTTGCTTTGCTTGTTGCTTGGTTGTCTTGCTTCCTTTGAGGGAAAATGGTGACTGAGGACTTGGAAAGCGAGCCAAAGTCAACTTCGCTTCAAGCTTCAAGCAGGACCGCGGGGATTTCGACAGAGAAAGCAAAACAAGAGCGGTCTAACTGTGCAATCTCCCCTCAGGACGCGCGCCAACGCCCTCGTCCCTGCCTTTTCATTCTTGGAAGCCACGGAAAGCCGGCGCTTGCCCGTTAATTACCAGAGATGCCACCGTTAACATTGCGGCCGCCATTTTCTATTGTTCTTTCCATACTCACACTGTCGCATGATGCTGCTGATGTTGGGAACAGGGGGTAGCTTTTCTTTGCTTTTGAGCCAAACTGTCGCAATGCCAAATTATAGGGAGCTGGGTGGAAATGGGTGGCATTAACAATCAGTCATGTAACGCTTTGTCCTCGCATGGAAAATGTGAAAGATCGTCGACACTTTGATGGCTGCTTTCTCGTATTCGCGCTACTGCCTGCGTAGTTCTGATGCTTAACATGCAATGAGTGTGTGTGTGTCGGACCATAACGCGCGTGTAGTTCTTTATTGTCAAACGCATGACGCGGCGGTGACACCAGTGAAGTTTGCCGCTCAGTGGCTTGGCGAGATCGATTCCTGAATTCAATCATGAACTTGTCGATACCGAAGCAGAAACTCAGTGTTTTTTAGACCAATAAGACGAGTAAATCTCGGGATTGAGGAGTGCTTCCGCTGTTGTGGCCATCACCACATTGCTTGCTGCTTTGCCCACTGGGCCATCTCTGTAGCTATTAATTATATTGAGCTTATCTCCTTCATACGGTAAGTGGATACCAGTGGTGCTTGCTCTGTGAGCAAGTATTGTAGTAATAAAGCAGGAGTTGATTGATGAAAGGCAACATTTTATATATTTATGATCTTAGAAAAATCAAGTGGTTGGATGCGACTGAGCTACCAAACACCTAGGTTTTCTTACGAATGCTGCACTGCTGCTGGCTCATACAATACGCAAGCGGAGTATGTATCTGGGGTAGATAGAGACGAAAGGGATGGAGGGAGGGGATCCGAATGCGGATTCACATCAGCCACTCTCACTCTATGGCGCCTTCGTGGTCTTCGCAACTGGCTCGTTGTTGGCGTTCGCGACTGCGTTCGCGGCGCTGTCCTTAGCACCGTACATCGTCTCCGACGCATAATCAACCGCGTTCTGCACCGTTTCCGAGGCGTTCGCATAGAGCTTCTGGCTTCCGACCTTGGCGTCGCCAGCCTTGTCAACAACGACGTCCTTGACGTTGCCGGCCGTGTCAACCACGGCGTCCTTGACGTCCACAGCCTTCTCTACGACAGCGTCCTTGGCATTCACCATAGCGACCTGGGCGTCGCCAGCCTTCTCGACAACAGCGTCCTTGACGACAACCGCCTTGTCCACAACAGCGTCCTTGACATCCACAGCCGTGCCGACAACAGTGTCCTTGGCATCAACGAGGGCGACCTTGGCGTCACCAGCCTTGTCGACGACGGCGTCCTTGATGTTCACAGCCATGTCAGACGCATTGCCGGCCTGCTCGTTCAGCGCCTTCTGGTACGCGGCGAGCTGCTCCTTTAGCGCCGCATAGCCGGCGATGGCCTTCTCGTGAGCGGCGTTCATGTACTCGGAAATTGTGGCAGAGGCGCTCGAAAGCCCGCTCTTGGTGCTGTCTGCCGCCGAGCTGGCCGTAGCCTTGGTGGAGTCCATCGCAGAGTTGGCAGTAGCCTTCGTGGATTCCTTTGCAGAGTTAGCCGACTCCTTGGTGGATTTCATTGCCGAGCTGGCAGAAGCCCTGATCTTCTCGTCGTACGTGGCACCGTTCTTCTTCAGCTCCTCCAGCGAAGAGTGCACCTTGTCAAGCGCACTCTTCGCAGACTCGACGACCTCGGACGACACATCCTTGGACTTGTCCTGCAGCTTGGCACCGAAGCTCTTGAGCTCCTCAACCGAGGCGTTGGCCTGGTCCATGCCGGCCTGGAAGAAGGCGCTGGCGTTCTCCGAGAGCTGGTGGTCCTTGTCGAACTGGGCGAGCTTGTCCTTGAGCGACGCGAGGTAGGTGGTGGTCTCGTTGGTACCCTTCTGGATCTCGGCCTGCAGCTTCTCGAGTTCTTGCTGGGCAGTTTGCTTGGCCTGCTGCTTCTGCTGCTGCTGCTGCGTAGTAGTAGTGGTGGTGGTGGCGGGCATCTTGGTCTTGATGGTTGGCGGTGGTTGGTTGTTGCTTGTGTTGCTCTTGGCAAATTGTAGAATGAGGATCTAGGAGTGGTGTCTCCAACCTCCCTCACCCAGCGGACAGAGATAGCTAGATGACCCTGGGACTGAGAGCTCCAAACTGTCGCAGTGCGAATATTGTCGATGGGTGGCAAACAGAAGGACTGTAACGGTTGTAATATAAAGGAGTTTTGTGTGGAGGAATGGAGAAAGATCGCCCGATAGCTTGATGGCTGCTGCTTGCTTTCGCATATTCTCGTCGACCGACTGTTCATGTGAGTATGTGGCTGCTTTCTCTCGGGCTTTCTCTTGCGGGTGGGTGCTTGCATGCATCGGTTTGGCTGCGTGGATATGAGGTTTAGTGGGAGGTAGTCTTCTGACTGCTGGAAGGATGGTATTCGGTTACGTCGAGCAGAGATCTTCACACCCAAACCTATACCCACCAACGCCGCGCCGCCCTCGATATACTTAGATGCGAAATGGGTGTTAATGGGCGACGATAGATGGGTGGGTATGAGTGGATAATCCATCTGAGATAATAATGGTGGGTGGACTTCATGTTATTTTGTGTGGTAGACGAACGAACAATTGTGTGCAATAATAATGCTCAAGAAGAACTGAACGGATGGTGTCAAGTACCTAAAGTACAAGCAAGCCCCACCGGATGTTGTACCAGTTCTTCTTGGCATGAAAGCAACAAATCGTACTCAAGAAGAATCAGTAGAACCTGCGTGCAAGAATCGGAGCCTCCTGAAAACACTCACATTTCACATACACATCATACAGAGCCGCAAGAAGTACTCTCTCGAGCAGCTATACTTCATTTAACAATAGAATCGCTCGCCTAATATCGCCTTTGTTCCAGCAGACTCAGTTATAACTTGGAGAAAATTGCACTCCTCGTGTCGCTTACCTTGTCGACGACACCGTCCACGACGACAACAGTCTTTTCGACAACAGCGTCCTTGACGTCCACAACCTTGCCCACAACAGCGTCCTTGGCATCAACGAGAGCATCCTTCGCATCCACTACCTTGTCGACGACAGCATCCTTGATGTTCACAGCCATGTCAGATGCGTTGCCGATCTGTCCACTCAACGCCTTCTGGTACGCGGCGAACTGGTCCTTCAGCGCCGCATAGCCGGCAACCGTCTTATCGTGGGCTGCGTCCATGTATCCAGAGACCGACGCCGAGGCGCTTGAGAGCCCGCTCTTGGTGCTGTCTGCCGCCGAGCTGGCCGTAGCCTTGGTGGAGTCCATCGCAGAGTTGGCAGTAGCCTTCGTGGATTCCTTTGCAGAGTTAGCCGACTCCTTGGTGGATTTCATTGCCGAGCTGGCAGAAGCCCTGATCTTCTCGTCGTACGTGGCACCGTTCTTCTTCAGCTCCTCCAGCGAAGAGTGCACCTTGTCAAGCGCACTCTTCGCAGACTCGACGACCTCGGACGACACATCCTTGGACTTGTCCTGCAGCTTGGCACCGAAGCTCTTGAGCTC
>JALBZD010000712.1:0-18071 GCA_038050675.1 Globisporangium cylindrosporum | reverse complement strand
GCTTCTCGTCAATCTGGCTGGCGTCAGTGTATATCGTCACTTTCGTGTACAGCGTCGACTTGTCGAGCGGCCAGTTCTTGGCTCGACACGTCGCCTGCACCATCGCAGTGAGGTACGACTCGGGAATGCCCAGCCCCGAGAGCCACATCACTTTCGGGTCACCGTGCTCGGTCCAGTTCATGTACTGCGAGTAGCGCAACATGAAATGCTCCATCCAGCTTCCCAAGGGCTTCTCAGTCTTTGGACACAGCGATCGCCACATGTTTGGCAAGAAGCCGTCGTAGAGCGCGTTCCCCACTGCATCGAGCTCGTCGCTCATGCCGATCTCACCGATCAACGCCTTCTGCAGGTCGCTCAGAGACGACGTCATCTTTGCAGTGAGCATGTTCCACCGGTCGAGCTCCTGGAGAAGCACCACTTGCGTGGGCGTCGGCGTGCCGCCAAGTCGTTTTCGAATCAAATCAACATCGACTTGCTCGGGCACCTTAGACTGGATGTCGCTCGCCACGTTGCCAATGTACTCTTCGCGCGAGATCCCTGCTCCAGATTGCGCTGACCGCGGCTGCAAACTGATCAGGTCCCTCCAAACCGACTTGCTCATGTTGGTGTAGTACCCGATCTCGGCGTTCGGGTGCAGCCCAAACACTGCGGGGCTGTTGGTGAGCGGCAGCGTCTCGACCGTTTGCAGGTACACCTCCAAGTCGCCCTTCGCAGCGGGCACACAATAGTCAAAACCGGACTGGCTGAAATAGAACGTCTGGCAGTCGTCAAAGAGGAAGTCGCCCATGTACTCGGACAAGTACGTCGTGAGGATGCGGCGATCGTAGTCGTCACTGACGCGACCGCCGTACATCGCGTCGCCGATGAGGTACTTGAGCGACCCCCAGGGTAGCTGCTCGTCGCCATCGACATACGCCTTGTACAGATACAGACTCAACAACTTTCGCGAGATGTTGAAGTCCGACTCGTTGAAATCGTAGCTCACATTCCAGCCGATCTTACCGTATTTCCGACGCTCGAGCACTACTGCGTGCAGAAAGCAGAGCACGTACACCACGCTCCGAAACGCTTCGTGCGGACACTCTTCAAGCATGGACTGGTCCAGCTTTGAGTACAGGCTTCGCATGTTTTGCTTGAGTCCATCGGGTGGCTCAGTCACGACTTTCAGGGATCGCTGTAAAATGCCGAGCGGGAACCGATCCGTGGGCTCCGTGGTCAACCAGAGACGGAAGTCTTTGTGCGGTTTGTGCATCGCGAGCAGCATCTTCTCGAGCGTGCGCAACCAACTCGCGAGCAAGTGGCAGTTCTGCAGCAGCACCCAGTGGCCGCGCGTGTATCCTGCCTCGAGCATTTGCTCAGCGAGCGGTCCCTGACCCTGTCCGAGCGCCAAAAACTTGAAGCGATGACCCGAGAACCCCAGCTCCTCGCCGAGAGTCTGGATATCGCTCTGTGGATCAGCTCCGGGACTCAAGATGCACACGATCGGGGACGTCGCAGCGCTCTGGCTGTAAATCCGAGCGTAGTCCAGCACGGGAGGCTGCACGTACTTCTCGCTCATCACACTGATCACGAAGAGCTTCATCGCATTGTAGACGCGGTCTTGGCGGAAACAGCGGAAGACCAGTAGCTTCTGCAGACTCGAGAGTTTGTCCGAATACCCGCAGGGCAACGCGCTCGCCTCCGGTGCCTCGAGGTCGTACCACTTCTTCCACTCGCCCATGTTGCCAGTGAAATCCTGCAGCAGCGTGCTGAAGCTCTCGTTGAGTTTGCTCAGACACAAGAGATCTTTCCACCCTGCCATGGACATCCACGTGAGTGACTCTGGCTTGTGCTGCGACGCAGCGTCGAGCGACGTGTCACCTTTCAAAAAGAAATCGAGCTCGGCGCGGTTGAGCTCGCCTGCAGACGTCATGATCATGCACGTCATCTGAAACGAGAACATGAGCTTGTGCCGCTCAAAGATGCCTGTGCACGTGTAGTCATACATCATCTCAGTGATCGACTGGATCATGAGCCGCAGCCGCTTCTCCAACACGACGTCGCGCTTCGCATTGTCGAGCGAGTTGTGGAACACATTCAGGAACGACGCGAGCGAGATCTCGTACATCTTCATAATCGTCGAGAGCACCGACATGGCAAAGTACATGATCGAGCCGCGGACAGCCACAGGCGTGTACACTGCGCGTGCTTTCGTGATCTCATCTTTCGTGAAGCTTGAGAGCTCGAGCTTCGTGCCAATCTCTGTCGCCTTGTTCTTCGTCTCATCCAGCGTGGCGATAAGCTCTTCGTTGTCCAAAATATTGCCGGTGCTGTTCGAGAGTTCTCGCAGCAACGTGTCTTCCAACTCGACGATCATCTGCGTGTTCTCCGACATTTCGGTCACCAAGTCTCGATATTGCTCTTCAAGATCAGGTCGCTCGTGACCGACGACAACGTTCAGCAGTTGGTTCGCGAGCCCACCTTGCGTGACGCTGTAGTTCACGATCATCGTCTTGCCCATGACCTCGGGCGAGTAGTGCGGGTTCGCGAGCTTCGACGTGAAGTACAGCCGGAAGTTCGGATCCCACTCGACATTCTTGTCGCCTAGTTTGATGAACCGCTGTGAGCCTTCCATGAACGTGCTCTTCTCGAGCACCGGGTCGAGAATCGGGTCGAGTTCTTCATCGACACTCTCAAACAAGAACGGATTGCCAAACTGGATCGCGAGCTCCAGGTGCTTCATAAAATCCGAGTCGCTCAGCGTCTTGATCGTCAAGTTGTTCTTCTCTTCTTTTTTCTTGATCCAGTTCACTGCCTGCTGCTGCGGGTCGATACACAGCGGGAATCGACTCGCTTTCGTCGTCAGGATACCGTTTTGCACCGAGTGCTCGTCTGCGGGGAGTCCCTCGGACACCCACTTCTGCATGGTCGAGTCGTTCGTGAGCGAGCTCTCGAGGCGGAAAGGATCAGTCACAGGGAGCTGCCTCGAGGCAATGTCGCTGTAGAAGTCCTGGTAGATCAGCTGCGTGCGGTAGTCAAAGCTGAACGCGCCAGCATAACTCAGGAAACTCGCAGTCAGCAAGCAATCGCCAATGAGTCGCTCGCCCTGCAGGTTCAGATTGTCGACGTCTTTTGTCCAGCGACCTTTCTCGGACGCGAGTCCCGCGAGCAGCTTGCTCGCCGCAGCGAGCCGCTTCTGCATCTGGTCAGCCTGGATTTTCAGACCCTGCAGCTCCGAGTTTGCCTCTTGAAATTGCTTGGAGAGTGTGTCCAGTTCGGTCTTGAGGCGATGCAGCGTCTCGGTCAAATCCGCGAGCTCCTGCTCTTTCACAGCCTGCTCTTTCTCCATCGCCTTGACCTTCTGCTTAAGCGGCTCGACGTTCTTTGCGACATCGTAGTATTTCACAATCGCAACCAGCCAGATGAGGAGCCCCGCGCCTGCTTTCGAGATCGACTTCATGTTTTCCACGTTGAGGTCCGGGTTCTTGAAGAACGTCTTGATCTTCGTGATCATCTTGGACGAGATCTTGTCCTTCTCGTACTCCTTGAGCAAGCCCAGCAAGTTCGGGTTGCTCAGCATCACCTTTGCGCCTTTCCAGTCAAGATCGAGCTCTTGGCCCGTAGGCTTCAGGATGAGCACACACATGCACACCGACATGACAAGTGGTGGGGGTGATGCGAAGGACTTGATCTCAGTTAGATCGGCTTTCGACAGGTCCTGCAGCGCAGACGCAGCGGCTTCAACAGCTGGGAGCGCCTCTAAGAGCGCAATGTCGGCTTCTTCTTTCTCTTTCGCGATGAGCACGGACGCCTTCTCGCACGAGATCTGTGTTGCCGCCGCCACTTCCTGTTGCTTTGTCGCGACGCTCGACTTCTCTTCGATCGTCTTGATGAGCGCTTCGCATGCAAGCGTCTTCTCGTCGACGATGATCTTCTTCTCGCTCAGCTCGGCTTGCATTCGGTCAACCGCCTGGGACGCCTCGTTGAGCTTCGTGAGGCCGCCTTTCAGGCGCGAGATGCCCGCGCTCACTTTTTGGTTGTTCTCTTTCAGTTGCAGTCGGTAGTTCGAGATCAGATCCAGGTAGTTCTTTGGCGTCACATAGTAGTACCGACGTAGCTCTTCTGCGAATTGGTGTGCGACTGTGACAACACGCAAGTGTGCATGCACCAAGTGGTTGGTCACCTGAGCTCGGAAATCTTCGCGGATCGTCTCTTCGGCGAGGAAATACTGCGCGACATTGCGCAGTGCATCCTCAGGCCACGGGAAGAACCAGTCAATGACCGTCGCGGACACAAGCCCGGGGAAATTACGGCACCGTGTGCGCAAGGTGCTCCCCGAGGGCGACATCGCCAAGATCACGTGCAGGTTCTGGCAGCAGCGGTTGATGTAGAACTTCCAGCAGTTCTCGCTGGTCTCGACGAGCCCCGCCGCCTTGACTTCGTCGCGCACCATGGACGAGAGCCCATCTTTCTCGTCCTGCTCAAAGAGCGCAGGCACCATACCAGTCGTGAGCATGTTGTTGATAAATTCGAGAAAGCCCTCTTCAACCGCATGCGCGTCTGTGAACAGGAACACCACTTTGTTCTTCCCCAGCTTCCGGTAGAGATCCTTGAGGTTCTCTCGAAACTCGTTCTCGCCATAGCCGCGCGTGAGGAAGATTTCAAAGAGGTCAAAGCCAGCGGTGAACGCTGCAAGTCGCGACAGACTCTGTTTGCCGCTCCCGCCGACACCAATCAAAAGCGCGTGGCCCAACGGATTGCGGATGATGCGCAGGATGCGTGAGAGATGCTCGAGCGCCATCTCAAAGAGCACGAGCGCCATGGGCTTGTTGTCGAGATTGTACGTCTCCAGGGCTTCGTCAAAGATGCTGCGGATGCGCTTGTACGAGTCCATGTCCTGGTACAGCCGCGGATCTTCCGTCGATTGGTCCGTGATGCGACCAATGCAGTCCGCGTAGTCGCCAAAGATGATCGGGTCTGCCATTGCATACTCTGCTTCCGAGGCAAAAGTCTCCTTGATGATAGTACCAATTGCACCATCGCACACGCCATTATCCACTTCGCTTGTGAGTCGATCACAAAAGATCCGTTTGATCTCGTTCCTCCAGAGACGCACCACGCCCTGGGCCTTGTCGAACTTGTCGGGCGTCGCCATGCAGATACCTTCACATACTCGGCCCAGGTCTCGCAGGTTGAAGATGTAGTGGAACTTGGACGGCGTCGGTGGGAGCTTCTCGACCACAAACTCAAAGAACCGTAGCAATGCTTCCGTCATCTTTGTGCCCTTGTCTTTCACATCTTCGTTGAAATCCCGCAAGTATGTCGTGACGATCGAGCCGTAGATCTGCTTCAGCACTTCCTTCGTCGGCGGTGTGAGGTTGTACACGTTGAATTGCGCGACAAAGCGAGGATCAACTTGGTTCCGACCTCCACCAGGAGGTCCCATGGCGCCAACGAACAGGAGATCCTTCAGAATTCTCAAGTCCAGTTCCTTCCCACGGTCGTAGATGCTTCCTCGACTCATCACAAAGTGCAGCAGCGCAATTGGCTGTTGCGTGCCGTAGAGGTCGACCTTGGGCATGTTCAGGTCGTCGATAAAGATGACAAGCTTCTTGCCTGCAGGAGGGCCGTAGATCTTGCCTGAGCGCTTGTCCACGTTCGCCTGGAGGTTCGTCTGCACGTCCAAACTGCTCGTGCGACTCGAAAAGTTCAGGTTCAAGGTCGAGCACGTCTGCTGGTCCAGGTCCTTGAGGTAGCTCTGGATCGTCACGGTCTTTGCCGTTCCACTCTCGCCAACAAAGAGGATCGGCTTTTCGGTTTTCATGCAACTCGACAGGATGAAGCTGTAGAGAACCGAGTCGGTCGTGGGCACAAACACGTGCGAGAAGTTGAACGGCGCAGGCTCGACGTAGGGCACCACTCGGGACTCCCACGCTTGCCACTTGTGGCTCTCGACATTGTAGAAATTCTGGTACAAACTCGTCGTTGGCAGTGAGCACTCGGCGATCTTCTTGATGAACTCGTCGAAGCGAGGACGGCTGCTCCCCAACAAAGCAGCGCCGAGTGACCAGACCATGCTGAACACAAAGATGCCTTCAATGTCGCTGCGGTCGCTTGTCGGGTCGAGCCCTTCGGTCGGAAGGAACGAGTCGAGCGCGTTCGCAAGCTGCTTGCACATCTCCATCTTGCTGATCGGGATCACCTGCTGGCACTTGGCGACGATCTCGTCCTTGTTGAGCACGCCTTCGAGGATGAAGTCGATGCTCTTCGGTACGTACTTGTCAAACAGGTCAAGCAAAAGTGCGCGTTCGAGCGGTGGCGGCGGCGCGATCGCAGCAGCCTCTCCTGCTCCACCAGCGATCGTGGCGCTCAGAGGGTATTTTTTCTTTAGCCAGCGCTCGTAGTATGGTCGGTAGCCTAAGTTCTTCGGATCGACCCAGACCATGCCGCAGCGACTGATGGTCGCAGGGGACGCGTATTGCAAGTCGAAAGTCTCGCAGATCATCGAGCAGTGGCTCTGCAGGCGAATGCGCTCGCCGTTCGGTAGTGTGAGTAGCTTGTTGTCATCCATGACACTGTTCATGTTCTCGACCCAGACTGCATCCACGTCGCCATCGTAGATGAGCCATCGCTTCTCGTTCTCTCTTCCTTGGGGGAGAGGCTGGTTCAGCTCGCGAAACAGTTTCGAGAGCACGCCGTCTGTCCAGTCGCGCGTGACGGGGTCCATTGTGCCGTAGAGCTCCGCGATCGGCTGCGCCTTTGGGTTCAACACAAAGATCTTCACGACTTCATCGAGCGCTGCTTTCGACGCGGCCGCGAGCGTGTTGAGCACCAGCGTCTTGCCGCCGCCCGTGGGGCCAACGATCATCGTCGTGTGACGCACCAGCATGGTCTCGTACATCTGGATGATCTTGTCGACCTGCTCGCTGTACACTTTTGTGTCCATCGTGATGTACTCGCCCGCCTCCAGCTCTTTCTCAATCGCGTCATTCAGCGCCGCGTACCCGACGCGGGGACAGTTCAATCCCGGAAACAGGTCGTTGATGAGTCCGTGGAAGAGCGGCACATCTTCAAACACAAATTTGGGCATGTTACTGTCTCGAAGCGCGCGCATGAGCACGAGGTCCTCGCTCATGGAGCTGTACTCTCGCTTAAGTGAACCCGCCATCACGAGCACACTCTTGAGCGCTCGGAGACCGAAATCGTAGTGGTACTGCTTGGAGAGCTGCTCGCGCGAGAGTTTGTAGAGCACAGTCATTTTTTTTGCGAGTGCAACAGCATTCTCAAAGCCTTCTGAGAACAGCATGATCTGGCAAATCTGCAGCAAGTCCGGCACGATCATCGTCACGGGGCGAAACAGTGCCTTGAGGTTGTCCGGGAGCTCGGTTCGCCCCGCATAGCCCGGGTTCATTGTGATGAAGAAGCCGCACGTCGCGAAACCCGCAGTGCGGTGGATCGCGATTTCAGTCCCAAAGCCAATGTCGCACGTCGGTTTGTCGTAGTTGAGCGCATTCTGAATCGCACGAAGCTGCGCAGAGACCACAGAGAGCACTTCAATGTTGATGCGATTGAACTCATCAAAGCATCCCCACGCGCCGACCTGCACCAAGCCTGAGAAGATGCTACCCATTGCCTTGTAGTCGAGACCTTCGCCGCAGTTGATCACGTAGCAAGGCAGCGCGAGCGACTTTGCCAAATCTTTCACAGTCTCGGTCTTACCTGTACCTGCCGGTCCAGCAGGAGATCCGCCAAGCTTGAACGTGAGTGCTTGGGTGAGCGTCATGTAGCATCGGTCGGTCAATGGTGTGATCACCAACCGCCCGTTCAGCCCCATGTACTCGTAGCCGTAGCGGAAGTTTCCCGTGCACTGACTGATCACGACGTCGTCGACGTCTTTCTTCCAGTAGAAGCGCAACTGCGACTCCCACGCAAACTCCTTCTCGTGGAGAATGCTGTCGCGAACGAATGAGTCGACAATGTCGCGCGCGTGGACGTCGATGATCAGCAGCGTGTTCACTTTCTTGCGTGTCAGTTTGTCCAGCGGCTCGCGCACACGCCGCACGAGCTCATTCAGCTGAATCGTCAGCTTCACTTCGAGCTCTTTCATTGCGTACTTGTTCCCCGCTTTCACGCGTCGGAACACGTCCTCGACCTCCCAGGTCCACCAGATCTGGCTGCCCACGAGCCCAACCATGCCCATGACCTCTTCGAGCCACTTGGTCCGGTCTATGCGCGCGTACTGGAACACTCCTTCTTTCGCGATGCGCTGGAGCGTGGCACGCATTTCGTCTTCCACACCCGTCATCCACGTCTCGACAGGTCCTTCGACATTCGAGAACGTGCGGAACGTGAACCCTTCGCCCTCAGAACTCTCCATGGCACTCACGTTCTTGTTATTGCGCACAAACGTGAGCAGCTTGACATTGTCAAAGAGCTTGAGCATGTGTACCTGGATCGACGTTGGATCCGAAGAGCCGAGCACACTGAGCAGCTCGTCATCTGAGATGAAGAAGAACCGAGGAAACGAGTTGCGCTTCGTGTCGAGGTAGTCGCTCAGCGACTTCTGGCACTTGTCGAGGCGCTCAGAGAGACTCTGCAGGGTCTCCACGCGGTTCTCGGCTGTGCACGCGTCGACTGCGTTCGCGTTCTTGTACGTCGCAGCCATGATCGTTTTCCACGCTTTGTCGATCGCGTCAAACTTCTTCGCCTCTTCGGGAAGCTGCTGACGGATATCCTCCGCGCCGACAAAGATGCTCTCCAGATACATCCACTTGCGCTGCACGACAAACCAGATGTCTAGGCACTCGTTCACGACGCTGAGTCTCTTCTCCCACTTGCGCACGCGCTCAGCGAAGCTCGAGATGAACCGCGATCCCGACATCGTCTGCAGGTTCAGCATGTGGTCTTCAAGCGTGATCTTGAGTTCATCCGCGGCTCGGAGCACCCAGCCGCGGTCCGTGCCGTTCTTCTTGTATTTGACAAGCTCGAGAACCGCTTTCGCCCACGAGTCCTCGATTTTCAGGATTTCCTGCTCGATCTTCTGCTCCTGCATGGCGGCGTTCACGATCTCGCCGATTTCTGCAGAGAAACGGTGCAGCTTCATCGCAAACAGGTTGCCCAGCGTAAACGTCTTCAAGTTCATCTCAAAGCGCACTTTCGTCACTGCCATCAACTCTTCCCAGTGGCGCGGCTTCATCGCATCGTTCTTCAAACTCTGGATCAATGGAATACTGTCCTTGAACGCGACGATCTGCTTCTCGACTTCAATGAAAGTCGACATGGCTTTCAGCTCTTTCGGGAACTTGCGGCACTTTTTCTCGAGCTCATCGATGCCTTTGTTCATCGCTGGCACATCTAGCTCGACCCAGAGCATGCCAGCCAAGTTGCTGATGAACTCTTTCTCCTCAGTGTACAGCGAATAGATCTGGTTCTGCTTTTCCAGTGCTTCTTGGAGTTCTTGGAGCTCTGGGTACGATGTGATTGAGAGCGCGAACAGGTTCTCTGCGTTTGCGAGTTGCTGCCGTTTCGTCTTGAACATCGTCAATCGTTTCTGGAAATCCGATAGAAAGTCTAGCCCCACGTCAAGGTCAGACGCACTCGTCGCTGGACCGCCGTCGTAGTACTCTTTCTTCATCTGCTTGCATTCTTCCGCAAACGAGATCGCGTCTTGCTTCGTCACGCCTCGGAACTGGTCTTTCACTTTCACGAGTCGCAGGTCTTTCGTCTTTGACGAGATGAACAGCTCTCGCCACCGCTTTTCAAGCGAAAAAGCTCGCTCTGCCTCAACTTGCTCGACGGGAATCCCGTACGTTTGCAGCGTCCGATAGCGCTCCATGATATCCACGTACTCCAACTCGACCTCCATGCTCATGTCGCCAATGCTCGCGACGACATTGAGTACTTTCTTGAGTGATTCCAAGTCTTCTGGGGTCGCCTCGAGCTCGTTCTCCAGCTGGTCCATGGACAAACTGATCGTCAGCAGCTTCTTGTTGGATAGATCGTACAGGATCTTCCCGTAGTCGTCTTTCCACATCTCGGCTTGCTTGGCGATCGCGATCGCGACGGGGAGACAGTTGATCTGCAGGAAATCCGTGTCTTTTTCCGTCGGCTGGTTGCGAACAGACTCAGCTAAGCGCGTGTACTGCGCCATGCGCGTGTCAAAGTACACGCACGGCGGCTTCTTGTCTGCGAGTTTCTCCAGTGCGCTGCGTCGCTTCGTGTTCCACAAGTTATACACTGTGTCATAGCGCCGCCAGCTGTCCAAGTACCTGTTCACAATGTTGAACACCTTGTGGATCTCCTGGTTTAGCGACAACGTCATCTTGATCACGTACGGGTTCTGCGAGATGTCCGAGTAGAACGTGAACGTGATAGGCTCTTCGTCTTCGCTCACGATCAACGGCTCGGTCTCGCGACACGTGCCGTGCATCCACCGAATAAATGCCTTCGCGCTCTCGACAATGTGTTTCACTGATTTGCTTAGATATTTATACATGTCTGAGAGCGATGGCGTGACGACAATGTCCTTGCCATTCATCGTCGCTTTCACTTTGCAGAGCGGTGGACGCTTCAGTTTGCTCACTTCTTCCGATCGATTCCGGTTGCCACCGCTGAGGCCACTTCCCGTGGACATGCCCATGACGTTGCTTGCACTGCTGAGATCTTTTGTGTGCACATTCAAGAGCGCCTGGAACGTTGTCATGGACGAGATGATCATCTTCGTGATCGCATTGAAGATGCGGCGCTCCCAGTACATGTAGTACGTTGCCATCTTTGGGCTTGTGCCGGTGTTCACGCCCGCGACAATTTCTTCCACTTTGATCAGCAGCGGACCGATCGAGCGGTAGCTCTGCACCAGCTCTTCAATGCGCTGCATGCGATTCCGTTCGACGAGCTCGTAGAATTCCCCCACTTCCGTCACGACGCCCTCTTCAAAATCATCGATCTTGATCAGCAGCGTGCTCTCAATTCCCAACACGATTTCTTCTACCATCTTGCTGCTTTTGTGGATCTGGCTGACGAGATTCGCAAATTGGTTAAGGGATTTGTTACAGTTCTCGATGAAGCTCATGACGCGCTGCGAGTTCCAGTTCAGCGGCGAGAACCCAACTCGAAGTACGTCTTCGAGATCTTTCAGTTGGGTTTTCAGCAGGTGCGTCTCCACGGGCGTGAGCTCAGCGAGCAGCGTATCGTACTGCCGAAGCATCAGAGTGAGCTCTTGCACGTACTGATGGTACTTGTCTTCTTGTAGCGTCACGTTCAGCGCCTCTTCTGGGATCTCGAACCCGAGGCGATCGAGGAACTTGGCTTCTTTGATAATCAGTGTCAGCTCAGGCGCAAAATTCGAGTAGTATGGAGGCGGTGGGAGCTTGTAGGTCATCACGCCAGTGTCAGATTTACCCGCCTCGATGAGCTTTGGTCCAAGGATCGACTGCTTAAGACACTCGTTCGTCAACGCTGGAACTTTGTCTCGCCAGTCCTTGTGCAGCTGCTTGATGTACGCGTCGACTGCTCTGGCAAACACCAGGTACTTCTCCTTAACTTCCTCGCCAAGAGGGCTCTTCAAGAGATCGTTCATCGCACGAAAGCGCAAGATCGGCTTCTTTGCGCGCAAGTACAGCGCTCGAGCCCAGCTGATTGCACCAGCGACTGGCGGGTGGTTGCGGAACACGGGCGGTCTGTGTTTGTACTTCTGGAACTGTTCGTCCAGCTTCTCGAGCTCTTTCGTGTACTGCATCAGGATGTCCTTATACTTTTCCATCATCTGTTTGTTGATGGACTCGCGCGACTGGATATTCTGGAAGTTTTGCAGCAAGTCGAACGCACCTTCCGCGGAGCGAAGCTTCTGGAATGACGTGTCGATGAACTTGCGCGTCATGTTCTCGATTTCGCACACCTTGTCGCGGAACTGCACCATAACGCTCTCCCAACTGGTCTTGTACCCGCGGTCAAAGATCTTGAACGGGACGCTCTCGAAAGGCGCGATTAGACTGTCGACGCGCGCAATCACTTCATCAATGCCCTGCGAGTCGCCCGTGACAGATTTGAGCTCGGGCCCCAAAAACTTGTTGAACTGGTCCAGCACAGTCGCGACTTCCTGTAGGTTCTCGCAGATCTTCGCCATGTAGTTGGTCTGTTCGAAAAGGCGCTTCCTGTCAAACTCCCAGCGGTGGTCTGTGCCGCTCGCCTCTATGCGCTCCCGCACTTTCATGTACGTCGAGTGCCACAGCTCGAGCACCATTTTCGCCTCTTCGATCGCGTGGAGCGCGTTCTCGGGGCTCTTGCGTAAGATCGTGTGGATATTGATCTCGACTGCGACTTTGTCGGCGATTTCAGACGCGATTCGCTCCATGAGCGGCACCATGCGCTCGTCCGTGTTGTAGTGACGAGAGATGATCCACACCATGCGGATCGCGTTCATCATCGACGGAAGCGTGTCTGCGATGGTCGTGAACGAGCCGCTAGCAATATTCTTGAAATGGCGCTCCAGTGTGGTGAGGAACTTGACGTTGTCCTTTGCCTCGATGTAGAGCTTGCTCAGCTCCGAGAAGTGATACTTGAACGTGAGTAGCATGCTCGCCTCGACAAGCTCGAGGAGCTTGAGCATCTTTTGCACGCTCGCCATGTTGATCTGCTCATAGATCGTACTCAGTGTCGCGTTTCGCTCGCGCCAAAATTCGATTTCTGCGAGTGGCCCCTTGCGCTTTGGCATCTTGCGCGTCTCTTGGTCGACGACACTCGCTACGCTCTTGGACCAGTCCTCAAGCGCTTGCTCGAGGGTGTTGATCAGCTCGTAGTCATCCAAGTGCGACTCGGGCTTGGTGATCACAACGTCGGGGATGTTGAGGTGAATGTCGCCCTGGATCTGCTGGATCGCGTTCGTGATTTGCGACGAGAACTTTACCAGGTTGCTCTTGAATTCGTTGCGTACAGCATCGATCACCTTCAGCGCTTGGTGAAGCGCCACACCTCCATTGACAGCACTTGGGTCGTCCATATCACCTGCATTACTATTGCTGCTATTGTTGTTGTTGTTATCATGCGACAACTGAGGGTCCAGCAACGGCATGAACACGTGGGAGATAATGCCCTCCAGGTTTGATAACAGGTCTCCCGTTGAGCAGCCAATCTCAACATTCGCGTGATGGATTCTCTCGTGGGCGTCGCTCGCGCTCAATTGGATCGTGATCGGTCCTGCAGCGACTTTGATGAGAAAGACGCTCGTCACGTCCACTGAGTCGGACGGCAGGATATTCATGTACACGTTGCAGACCTGCTTCACCTCGACTCGCGTGCGCTTGGTGATCTTTTTCACCTTTCCGACTGTCTGTTGCGGCGCGACAGCCTCAAGAAAGAGCTGCTCGTCGGTCAGCTCTGCAGGAGCAGCAGCTCCATCCACTGCATCCGTTGTTGCTGCTGCTGCTGAATCTACGGGGACGCATCGTTTGCACACACAACGCAGATGAGCACAGTCAACCTCACAAGTACGATACGAACTTTAGCATTATCAGTAAAAAAAAAATACAAACATTTACCTGGTGCCTTTTCCTCACGCACGACCTCGACTTCTTCCTCCACGTCCTCTGTTCGTATGCCAAATACACGATCAGGACACTAACTAAACCATTCTCGAAACGATGAGACCCATGGCGTGCAACGCACCTTCAACCTCGTACTCTTCGTGCGAGAGGTAGAAGAACAGAATGCTCCCTGCTTCTGTGTCAGGCTGGAAGAAGCTTTTAAGGGTGTCGCCTGGAGCTGCACCAATATTCAGCGTCTAATCATGAGCAGAAGTACACAGCAGTACGTCAGCTATCGTGAAAAGTGTGCTCTTTCCCAAGCATATACACACACGCACACACACACCTCAGCTTGGTTTTCAGCACTGCGGAAGCTCGCGCGACGAGGCTTTGACGTCAGAATCGCGTCAAACACATCGCGGTCGACATCCAGCGCGCGCGTCACGAGGCGCCGCAACCACTTGAGGCTCGGCTCGTCCATGCTTCTGCAGACACACAGAAGACTCTTCGTAGCTCTCGACGACTCTCTCGCGCAGGCGCCGCCCCACGTTATGTTCCAGATAGCTTCAAGTGGTGGCACGCACATATCCATTGCGGCGCTGCTGACGTTGCTGGTCTCGAACAGGCGCGACGCTTCGGTGCTTCTTGGGTCAGGCAGGGTACACTGTACCCCATCAATCACAAGTGTAGGCTGTGTGATATGGAGAGAGCTGACTGACCAGCTGTTGCGTCAGCGCTGCGAGCTCATAGCTCATGAAGCGTGTCCACGTCTCAAAGTGAAATGCGCTTGTCGACTCCTGCAAAGGAAGCGCCTCTTGCCGGGCTTCTCCGCGTGCTTGCTCAGAAATGCAATCATCGTGGCTTGTTTGATGACGCTGTCCTCCGATCGATACCGTCACCAGTTTTGCCTCAAGATGTGAATGTTCGTCTCCGCCCACATGAAGTCCGCATGGATGCGAGTGGATTTGCAGAGCTCATGCAACTCAAGTTGTGTTGTCCAGACAAATATCTACAAGAACCGTCACCAACAATATGCTTTATTCTTGAGTATTGTATGGATTAGTTTATTGAAGACATACATTGAGTGATGGGTTTATCCGGAATTATTTGAAATTGCACAATGTATAACACATTAATTCCAGGTATTTGTTGAGCGATATCCTTTATTCTGAGATTTTTAAAATGAATTGCTTTTCCCTTCGTTTTAGCAACATTTCCATGTAATGTCTAAACAAAAAGCATCTGTCTCACACATTAGAATGTTTGTGTGAACAAACGAGCCATGCATTAGAAATCGACACCCAAATCAATGACCCTATCCCTACCAATTGAATTGCGACTTGCTCCGCTGCTGTTTTGTATTGGGACCACACCCCACATCCATCGCTATATTAATTGTATCGGCGCGCGTTTTGCGGGAAATCCGAAACCAATCCAAAACGCCGCAATTTCGTTCCCACCACAGAAACCAGCCGAAGCTGCGAGCGGCGCCAGCACCACCTCCTTGGAGTCGACGGCCACGCGCGCGCTTCCTCTTTCGTTCTCTCGTCATTGCTCTCTAGCTGCTGCTGCTGCATGAAGCACTGATCTGCAAGACCCCTCACCTCCCCATCCAGCCTCCCCTTTTGTCCCCAGCCCCCATCAATCAATCAGTTGAAAAAAAAGATCGATCGGATCCAACCGCACGCAACGAGCACGATGATGAAGCCCGGTCGCGAGAAGCTCAAGATCGACACGGAGGTGCCGTCGAACGTGTACGCGCTGGACTTGCACAAGCTCAGCCAGATCGCGCGGATACCGGAGGGCGACCTCGTCAGGGGCATGCAGTCCGAAGATGCTGTCGACATGCAGGGGGTCGTCGTGAACCGCGGACAGGAAGTGCCGTTCGAAGCGGTCGGCAAGTCTCCAGACGAAGACAGTAGGCGCTCAGCGGTACGTGAGGTACTCATCACGGCTGCGTCCAGCACGATGTGCCTCGAAAGCTCGGATACGCCAAAGTGTTTGATCCAGCTGGGAGAGTACACGCTGATTGAGCACATCTTGGCGCAACTCTTCGTCGCTGGCATGGAGCGCGTGGTGATCATCATCTCGTACTATGGTCACGAGATCATGGAGCACGTGAAGGACTCGTTCTTGTACCACAAGATGAAGATCGAGTTTCTGAATCTCGGCGAGGAGACACCGTACGGGCATGCGCGCACGCTGCTCTCGGCACGCGAGATGTTCACGAAGCCTTTCTTGATCCACACGGCGGATCACGTCTTTGACAAGGCGATCTTGATGCGCCTGGCGTCGTTCGACCTCGAAGACTGCGTCGCGTGTGTGCTCGTCGACTCGGACACGAAGAAGCTCAAGGGTTTGCCTGACACGGCGGGCAAAGTGCAGTTCGGACAGTCTAGCAACATCCGCCGCATTGGTCGCGGACTCAAGCAATACGACGCGGTTGACGCAGGTCTTTTCCTGACGACGGGGCGGATCTTCGCGGCGCTGGAGATGCTGGCGTATGAGAAACCAAAGTTCTCGCTCGCGGAAGCCTTGAACGTGCTGCGTCCATCGTACGGGTTGAAGTACGTGGACACTGCAGGTGACGTGTGGCTCAGCATTGAAACGCAGGAGCAATACGATCGGATTGTCGAGAATGACCTCATGTCGTACCTGTCGCCATGGCCGGTGTTCGTTGCAAAGGATATCGGAGGATCGTCGGATTCGAGTGCTGTGCCGCACTCGGGCAAGAACGTGTTCCTCGCTGTTTCCGCTGCTGACGGTGACTCGACGCTTCGAATGGTGGACTCGCACCACCGAGGTAGCGTGTTTGAAGGCTTTGTCGTCGGCGTGAACCAGCTCCAAGAGCTAGAAGAGGAGATGGACGAAAGCACACCACTGCTGAATCCGAGCTCTCCGCACTCGCGCCACCCGTCGAGCCCTTCGATGAAGATCAAGCGCAGGAAAAGCTCTTTCTTGGAGCAAACGGAAGACTCGTTCGTGCTGTCCATTCCTTTCGACCCGTTGGGGATCGAAGAGGGAGAAAATGACGACGTGTTGACGCCAATGACGACGGCGAAGAAAGCGTATCTGATCGAACTGCCGCAGACGACCCGCGTGCGAGGCGAGTCCCAGCAGTTCGTGCTCGCGGTTCCTGAAAGTGAGAGCGACTTCAGGCGTCCAAGTCTCCTGCGCAGGTTATCGTCGCTGCCGACTGACGTGAAGGGCGTTGCGGTGGAAACACTGGAGCTGAAGAACGGCGCATTAGAGCTGCAAATCCGCGTCAAGCACCAAGTTCCTGTCGTGGGGTACCTTCTGCTGTTCGCGTCGCTTTTGACCATCTCGTCTCTCGGCCCAGCACTCGACTTGCAGACAGGCGTGGACCCCTTCATGAAGCTGTTTTGGCGCTCGATTGCGTCGGTCTTGGTGTTTTTACCGTTTGCCGCGTGGTCGATCTTCGATGACGGCTTCCCTCGCCTGACGACTCGAAATATGTTCCTGTTCCTCTCGTGCTCGCTGTCATACTCGCTGTTTATGATGACGTTCTTGTGGGCGCTCAACCATACCTCCATCGGGCACGCGTACATTTTCAATAACTGCCACTCGCTGATCATGGTCATCGGTCGCCTCTTGCTCGGACAGTACGTGTCGCAGTTTGAAGGTATCGGCACTGGGATCGGGATCATTGGTGGGACAATCACAACGCTGGACCACTCTCCGATAACCGGATCCTCCTCGACAGTTGCGGACGTCACGTTGACGGGAGATCTGGTCGCTCTGCTTGGTGCCATCGGCGGAGTGTTTTACTTGATCACTGCGAAGAAGCTGCGCACGGAAATGAACGTATCAGTGCTGCTGACGGGTGTGTTCTTGGTGTCCGGGCTGCTGCACTTCCCAATTTTCTCGATTCTCGAGATCCCGTTCGAGTTCTCGACGGATGACACGATCGGACTCTTTGGCTGGGTCCGCTCGACACGCATCCTCACGGAAATGTACATTGTCGTGGTCTGCACGCTCATCGGCACGCTCGGGTACTTGAGCGTGATGAAGTATTTCGATCCAATTGTTGTCTCCGTGGTGATGCTGATGGAGCCGATCCTGGCGAGCATGCTTGGTGTCGTTGCCGGCGTCGATGTTGTGCCTGGGTATTTCACCATCGGCGGGTCGTTGCTGATCATCCTCGGAACGTCGCTGGTGATCGTCTCGAACTCGTCGCACACGGAGTCGATCGACGCGACGGAGGCGATGTCGATGACGTCGGCGTCGCTGCCAAAGTCGCTCACGTCCACGAGCGCTGGCATCCGGAAACCGAACGTCAACTACGTGTAAACGGGGATGAACCTTTGGACAGAAGGCGAGCAAAACAATCACTCCATTGCTCATGTGCACACTCACTCACTCTACACACTCACAAACAAATACAAACCAACTTTGCCAACATGATCATCGACTCGACTCATCCTTCACCTGTACATATAACCTTCCAGACCACCAGAGCACTGCACCCATTAGTTGTAAATGTGGTTGAATTGACAGCACACGGAAGTGGCAACTTACTGTACACTGACGCCAACCAAATTGACGAGAAGT
>JALBZD010000711.1:0-18103 GCA_038050675.1 Globisporangium cylindrosporum | reverse complement strand
AGCGGAAACCTTTAAAAATAGATTTTTTGCATGGTATGTTTTTGCGTCTCAATTTGGGGGGGGGGGGGGGGGGTTTGCCTGTATTGCAATATTCGTTCATTCAGTTCATTCAAATTTCGAGTCACAATTCACCATTTTTGGTTTCGGTTTGACCCAAAACTAGAGACGCAGTTTTAATTTGTTGCTTTATCTGTTAATCCGAGCGCCGCCACGAATGATAACTTCAGCAATACACGTTGGCATGTCATCCATTAACGACTTTAGATACCCCAAACTCACTTGCTTCCAGCTTATCGCGATTTGCTTCTTCAATTCATCGCGAGTCGAGAACTGTCGCCCTCCAGCGTACACCGAACGCGCCAGCACGCCTCAAACATTCTCTATGATGTTTAAATCAGGACTTTTAGCCAGCCACTCGATAGTAGCAACGTTGAGCGTCGAGAAGTTGCGCATCACTTTTGCGGTGTGGATACTGGCCCCATCTTGCTGGAAAACTGGGTCGTTGAGGTCGTGGTCGTCTTGGAATTCTTGCAAAAATGGATGCAGGTAGTTGTTCAGTGATTGGGTGTGCTCGACAGCAGTCTGCTTGCCTTCGAGGAAAGCAATCTCGGTCTTGCCACTCATGCACACACCGACCCACACGATCACCGAACCACCGCTGACAACACGCTTGGAGTAGGTCTCGACCTCCTTCTAGATTTCGTGCCAGTAGTGCTGGCAGCCATGCGGGCTGTCCAGGTTGAATTTCTTCTCGTCCATGAATAGCATGCGCTCTCAGAACCCGGCTTTGTTCAAATGGCGATACGCAAACGCTTCACCCTGTAGTGCTTCTCCAGGTGCGGAGTCGGTTTTCGCTTGATGTACTTGGCAAACTTGGACGCATGCAGCACTCGGAGTACCGTTGAACGACCCACAACGTGGTTGAGGGTGGCGGTAATGTTTCGCGACGATGTTTTCTTGACACACGCAAGCTGAAAGAGGCGACGGACGGTGCGCTTCTTCAATAACGTGCGTCTATCAACCTTTTTGGAGCTTTGACGGGTGTCTCTCTTGCGTAGAACGGTGTGCACGGCCTTCTTGTTGCGTCCAATGGCGGTGGCGATCTTCTTGTTACTTTTGCCGTCGTCATGAAGTGCGAAAATGGCGCCAATCTCTCTCTCGGTCAGCAAGTTGCCACGTGGCATTATTACTCTGTGCTTCTGGATTTCAAATGATGGGAGGAAAGGTGGGTGAATGATGTCTACGCACCATAAATGCATTACTTATCAAAATCGCCACGCCGGTTTGATAAATTACAAATTTTTACCGCAGTGTGTCTATAGCTCTGGGTCGCATTGTGTAACCGGGCATACCCGAGCTACGCAGCACAGTGCACAGAGCGAGGAAGCGTGTGACGAACACCTTCCGCAAGGACTCGAGGTACGGCGGATTTGCAATACCTTTGCGATCCTGTTGCCTCTTTTAACAGAGCAACGTAGGTAGAAAGCTTGGGTTTTCACCACTTGATTGAAAAAGGGAAAATTGTAACTGTTCATTGTGAGTCAAATGGCGAGTTATCAATATCTACGAATTTGTATGTACTACAGCTAGATCAAGATAGTCCTAGATTGACTGGCTATACGAGCTCAGTGTATTTGATTGGCTATTCGCCGCCTTTATGGCCGGTGAGGGGAGCCACAGGCCATGTTAGCTCCAGGTGCAGCTAAGTGTGCACCTGACTCTTCGGTCTCGCTTTGGCTCACTTCTTAAATGCCATGGGCTAAGTACGGTGAACCTCGGGTTCAGCCTTTTGAATGTTGCACGAGGGTAACCATTGTTACACGAGTATGAATTCGGCTGGCTGGGGTTACTGCGGTGTAACCCCAGGTGTGTACCCCGTTACATCGTCCATGTTGAAAATGTTATGTTTAGCGTAACCACGCGTGGCTTCTTGCAGGAGTGCTCGTCCCTCGGCAACGGCCACTCTACTCACGGCCGCCGCGTCGCCGTGGACACGCTTGGGTGTCAGGCGATGTCGGTCTTCGAACTTGCACAACCAACCAGGCGAAAGCGGCATGGCCTTGAGAACAGCAACCACGTCTGGCTCAGCACTGTGAACGATATCATTTCGGATCTTGGCCGCCTTCTCGCGGATCGTGGCGCCAGTCACGACGGGCAGCTTGAAGTCTTCGTATTGCCGAATCTACTGCAACAGCGCTACTTCTAAAGCTGAAGACGTCACTTCGTGGGTAGTTTTACATCGGGGGTTTAAAGTGGCAGAGAGGACAGGTTCGTTTAGCACGCGATACAGCGTCATGCGGTACAGTGTGCTCGGGAGCTTGAACTCTCTCGTCACCCACTCGGCGAGGCCATGCTGAGTGAGTGTGGGATATGCGGCGTAATACTCTCGCAGCGCCCGCTTCTGCTCGTGCGTCATACGGGCGCGCGTCTCCTTCGTCACCATCGGCTTACTGGTGTGCTGGATTTCTTCATTTGTCGGCTTGAGCTGTAAACGAAAAGATGGAAAGTGAATTACCAAGTGGTAATCAAAAGCGCGTCTGCTACATGCTGTTGTCCTTTGCCTGCTCTCTGCGCTCTTCATGGAGCTGCCTCCATGAGTGGACCATGTATCAGACGTGGGTACTCTTTGTCACTAGGTTAAAGTATGCAGATGTGCAACATGCAACTTGGCTTGACTTGGGCACTCTGGATGCAACTGCAATTCCGCCTTTGATCTTGGCTTTCGTATCACCAACTGCAACTTTCATTAGTCAGGATCAAAGTATCCGCAAGTGCAAACACGTTCAACAGGATTGCCTATTAGCTTTTCTACAGTTGTTACTGGTGCCAGCAATTCGAATTTCGCGCCAATGGCTGTCAAAAATAATGGTTATGTTAATTTGGTCAGCTTCAAGAGGGTATTAAATGATGAAAGTGCAACTCAATGAGGGGGATGTTTGTATATCGATGAGCTCATAGAGCTGTCAACCATGATTTGACGTCTTTACATTGTGAAAATAGCGTGACCCATACTACTCGTCAGACTCAGAATTATCATATCTGAGAAGCAATTTGTTTATGTGGCCCACATGCTTTACGCCACCCTAATTCTAGGTGTTCCACATAGCGCAGTCTCGCCAAAATCGGAGACCACCAGATTCTTACACAATTGACGCACATCACCACAAGACCGACTGCGAGCATGAAGCTGCCTCGTCGGCTCTGGCACGCGTGCGCCTCGCAGCAGCAGCTGCTGCTGGCGCCGTCAGTTGCTCTTAGCTATCGCAGCAGTCTCAGCCAACGCGCTGTTCGCCTCTACAGCTCGGGAGCTCTGGCGCAGGCGCCTGCGGAGAAGGTGTTCAAGCGCCAAGTCCCCATTGTATGAAAACGAATGGTCATGCTTTGCTTATATAGCTGAGTACCACCACATTGTTTTAACGCGCAGCTGTATATGCATGGACTACTGCCATTTGCTTTTTGTGTGTGTGTGCGTACTAGAGCATCACGGGCGTGAGCGACCAGGGCGACGGCGTTGGCGTCGAAGAGGAATCGGGCGTCCAGGTGCACGTGCCGTTTGCGCTGCCGAGTGAGCGGCTGCTGGTGGAGGTCTGGGAGCGCGATTTCACCGCGAGCAAGAAGTGGAAGGCGACCAAGAAGGAGCCCAAGTGGCCGGTGTTCGGCCAGAACATCGCGGTTTTAGAAGAAAGCGAACACCGCGTGACCCCACAATGCGCCAAGTTCTTTGGCGCGTGCGGCGGATGCAAGCAGCAGCACCTGGCGTACGCGCAGCAGCTGGTGCACAAGCAGAAGCGCATCGAAGGCCTCTTCCACGACCGCCCACACTCGCCAGCGATGCAGTTGCGACCGATTCTTGGCGCTGAACAGGAGCATATTGGAGTGTATCAATACCGCAACAAGATGGAGTTCACGTGCAGCACTGGGCGGTGGCTCTTGGACAGCGACAAAGTTCAAGAAGAAGAGCCAGAAGACAGTGCTGATGACTTGGAAGAGCCAGAGCTAGATCCATTGCAGCAGCAGCAGCAGTTCCCGTTCACGATCGGCTTGTTCCCGGTCTCGTCGACGAGTGTGCGTCGCGCGCGGCAAATTGGTGGCAAGCGTCGTCGCGGGAAAGGCAACGCGAGCTGGAGCCCTCGCATCCTCTCCATCGACGACTGCTCCTTGCAGAGCGCGGCGAGCAACACGGTCCTCAAGCAGCTGTCGACTCGGTTGGAGGGAACGGGCATCGAAGCCTACAATTTCCAGACCAACCAGGGTTTCCTGAAGCAGCTGGTCATCCGCAAGGGCGTCAACGCTGCGAAGCAGACCGAGATCATGATTGGGCTGGTCACGACGTCGCTGGATGGAGACCAGAGCGAGCAGCTCAAGAGCGTAGTCAGCGAGCTCGTCCTGGACTTTGAAGCTAATGAGGCCAGCGATAAGGAGGACGCGAAGATCGTTTCGGTCGTGCAGTGCCTGGACGAGCAAACGCTGCGACTCCAAGGCCGTGGCAGCGACACGATCACAGAAAGAGAACGGACGCTCTTCGGCCAGTCGTTTTTCCACGACACGATCCTCGACCACAGCTTTCAGGTGTCGTTCGACTCGTTTTTCCAGCCAAACACTGCACAGGCGAGTCGCTTGTATCGAGAGATTCAAAAGACCATGTCATTGACCCAAGGCGCTGACATCCCCAAGAAGCCCGTGATCTGGGACCTCTTCTGCGGCGTTGGCAGCATCGGCATCTGCATGGGCAAGTTCGGCTCGAAAGTGTACGGGTTTGAAATCGTCGAGGCCGCTGTCGAGAAAGCCAAGCTCAACGCTCGCCTTAATGGGTACTCGAGCAGCGAGATGCAGTTTTTCGCCATGGACTTGACCAAGAAGTGGGACGAGAACGCGTGGAGCGACAAGATCGAGAAGCCGGACATCGTGATCGTCGACCCGCCGCGCGCCGGACTGCACAACAAACTCATCAAACTGCTGCGCAAACTCGGCCCGCCGCAGATCTGCTACGTGTCCTGTAATCCCGAGTCCCAGGTGCGGGACCTGGAGCTGCTCTGCAAAGAGAACGAAGAAGGAGATTCGAGTGGGGGCTCAGCGTACGAAGTTGAGCTCCTGCAGCCTGTGGACATGCTGCCGCACACGCCGCACATTGAGACGATCGCATGGCTGCGCCGACGTGTTTAAAGCGAGTCAAATAGATAACTGTGAGCTGTGTGTCGCGGTGCTTTCCTGCCGGTACAGTGCTGATCATAAGGCTGTAATCTATTATCCAAACCTTCTGGAGTATTACGACTGGCCTTTGTGACGAGAACACAAGCAGACACTTCAATGCGAATGAGAGACACGGGACATCAGATGGTGGAGGAATAAGGTTGGTATTCTGGTCAGGTGGGCTAACTTTGGTAGCTGTATCACACGTTCTTATGTCTGTACTTAGTGGACCCCTAGAGCTTTTGGGCTGGAGAGTTATGGCCCTAGTGTCTCGCTCGATCGTTCCGCACATCCGCTATTTGGCAATCGAAACAAACACAACACGAGACAGCAAGGCAGACAGCAAAGCCTCCTTGCCTCTCTATTGAGTGTGGAGCTTCGCCTCACTGAGGCACCGTGATGAAGGCGGTAGCAGGCTCAACGGGTGAAGACGGCTCGTCCTTCGTCGTCTCCATTCGCCGCTTCAGCAGCAAGGTGTACGTGGACTCGCCGACGGACTCCACCGAAGGGTCTTCATCAGCTTCACCAAGAAACAGTGATTCCGAGGAGCTCCCTGTCGTCCGCAAGAAAAGCTTCGTCTCCCTGCACGAGCTGGAAGTGGACCCCGAGCTGTTCCTGTCGCAGAAGAAACCCAGCAGCACCGTCACTCGATGGTCCTCGAGCGGCTTCCCGGTCTCCGCTGAAGACGATCTCTCGTTCCGTGTGACCGGTCGAGAGAACAGGAGCGTGTTCTACCTCCCACAGGCGCATGCGCGATCACTTGGGCAGTCGAGTCTCTCGTCCCGCTCGGTCCCCGCTGTTGCGGTAACGCGTCCTGTGATCGCCCGACGACGCTCGGACCACGAGAAAGACGCCCAGCTGGAGAACGATACATTGCATCACAAGAGCGCCTCGAATCTGCCGCTCTCGCCACTGCCCAAGAGAGGGTCCTTTCGACGGAGCATCGCAGAGACCCAGGACTCGTTCCGGGAAAACATGCGTCGCCGGAAGAGCTCCAAATACCAGAGCGCGTACTCTCCACGAGAGGGATCGCACGTCGGACAGGACCACAATGCGAGTGGGAGCGCTGGAGCAGGTGGAGCTCGTCGTACAGATTGCGTCCGCAACACAGTGCAGAACGCGCTCGCCAAAACGTCAAAGACCTGCTGCATTTTGTGAGCACTCAAGGGAGAGGAGAGATCTACCTGGGGTCGCAGAGTTGCTCTCCATTCAGAGAGCCAAAGAGAAGTGACAGCCGCAGTTGCGAGGAAAAGCTAAGCTCAGCGTCTTCGTTTCCAACATCGTCCCTTCAGTGGATGCAAGTCGGCGAAGGTTGCAATCCCAAGCGAAGACTGCCAGGAAAACACTCCAACTTCGATCTATGCTCTCCAGGAATACGCCGACTTGCCACCGTACGGTGCTCAGCCACTCGTGAGGGTCCGCTAGACAACGAGTTCTACTCAACCATGCACGACTTGAGTTTGAAGATTGCCAGCAAACAATTCAAGATCCATCCAGGACTTTGGTCCGTCGGTTATGAATCAAGACGTTGGCACCCCTGCAGAGATCCGCATGCAGCTCGTACAGTCGAAATTCACAACGATTGACTAAACTTCCCCTCGCAGCTCCCTGAAATTCCTCTTTGATGAGATGGGCTTCGCGTTCGACCTTGAGAGCTTGAGGAAATATGGAAATAATGCTGACCCGTGAATCTGTGGTCGCTGCAGACACTGTATCCAGGAGCGCATTGCTAGGATTACTAGGTGCTAGTTCTGATATCTAGGATCAAAGGCGGGAACAACTTCCACAATATCAACATCGGGTAGATTAGCAATACTCAGGAACCTGTCGTGTTTAACCTACTAGCCTTGAATCATCTTCACGCACAACTTGAAAGTGGCTCTCTGCTACGGATGTGTCCATTTTGTGTCTGACAACCTTCAGCAGTGTCACATACCTTCGTACAACTTCGTCTCAGTACCAATTTATAAATTGGTGGCGCCGCGCCTCACATCGTATCCTCCCACCATTCACATACCCCGTGATCTCAGCGCACGCTTCTCTTCATCAAATGGTACCGTTCATCAAGTGTTCTCGCGCGGCGGCGTCGACCATGGCAGGGTGGCTCAGGATCTCCTCCGCACTCCCAGTGCATCATCGGGTCCACCGGCAGCAGCCGTGTCAACAAGTCCAGTGTCGACTCCGCGAACAAGTGCTCGATCTGCCACAACTGGAAGACCCCGCGCCAGCCGATGTCGCGGCTCGCGTGTAGCTCATGCGTATCCGAGGACGCAAGTTCCAGCAGCGGTGAGCCCGTGCGCATGTACAGTATGATGCCGAGCGATCACATGTCAGCTTTCTTCGGGTCGCACAGCGTGCCGTCCACAGGCTCCGACGCCATGTAGTGCATCCGAAAGCCCGTGTTCGCTGTGAACTGGTGCGCGTCGCAAGCGAGCACAAAGTCGCAAATCTTGAACTGTCCGTTCGCACCAAGGAGCACGCCCTCAAGCGACAGATCGCGGTGTGCGATGTTGTGATTGTGCAGGTACTGAAGTCCTCTTGCGAAATACAAGAGCGGGACGACTGTTGACTCTTCTTGAGAACCACAAGCGAACGCTGGGGTCCACCTGCGTCTTGGTTGACCCTGTTGAGACCGTCCTCCTCAAGAAGTTCGTCATCTGACAACCAAATCCCTGCTCTTGCTCCTCTTACGTACAGATTCTTGAACAACAGCCATGTCCTCCCTTCGACAAAGAAGCAGCGCGTCTTATGAGTGGTTTCTCGTAGAACTAAGCCACACTGTGCCTATGGAAGCTTTTAGCTTCCATCGCAGATGGCTATTCCTTCTAATAAATAAATTTGTTACATTTTCGTCAGGGGTTCGTGACGACTGGGTGTCTTCGGTAAGAGCAGCTTCCGGTGTCGTCGCGATACACAGAGAAGCAGAACATCGGATTGCAAGGTTGCGTGTGCTCAATGTAAGGATGCAATTGTTTATCGGCTTGAATAGATAATAAAGTAGGAATAGAGATCGATATGAAGGAGGTAGGTAGGTACCTAGGTAGTAGCCACTTAAACAGGCATCGTTCCGAGTCGATGCGTCTATCTCTTTTGGTGGTTCACATAGCGCAGCGAGAGCAACGCCAGGAAGCGGAAGAGCACGATGAACGCGATCATGATGCCAAAGTTGCGCGGGATATCGTCGCGGTCGGCGTCGAACACCTCCTTCACGTACGCCTTGATGGTCATGTCCGCGTCCATGCCCACAGGCGCGTTGTGCATCGTCTGACAGCCCATGTCGCTTCCTTTCGGGGTGTCGCACTTGCCGAACGCGAGCGCGATCAAGTTGTCGAGCGCGTAGCGCTGCGGCGTGATGTAGTAGAGCCACTTGTAACCCTCGGGGATGTTGCCGGCAGGCGGGTTGAAGCCCATGAAGAGGAAGTAGATCGAGTTGAGCAGTACACCCATAATCGCCGCGACCTCGACGCTCGGCATCGCGTACGCCAGCAACTGGCCCATGTACGTCATGAGCAGCACAACCACAGCGGTGGTGAGCCAGTACACGACGCCATCAGCAAAGCCCACAAAGCCGACGAACGGGTAGAAAATCACGGTGAACACCAGCGTGCTTACGAGCACATACGGGATTTCCGCGACCGTCGAGCCGAGGAAATACCAGAATGGGTGATACATCTGCGACGCCTTCTCGCGGTAGAATGACGCACGCTCCTCGGACGAGATCGGCAGCACGCTGTTGAACGAAATCACGCCGTTGAAGAGCGTGGTAAGGAAGATCATGCCGATGCCGCCGTTGATTTCTTGGTAGGTCGTGTAGCTGCCCTTCACGTAGATGATGCCAAAGAGAATCGACAGAATGATCGAGATCACGACGCGCGTGAGGTTGTACGACGGCGTGCGCCAGTACATGTGGATGAAACGCTTCATGAGGAACACCATCTGGGTACTCGTGTTCGCGGCAAACTTGTGGTCGTACGAGAGCGCGGCGATGCCTGCAGCAGGGGTCAGCACACCCTCTTGAGCCATGTCCGCACTCAGGGTCTGCTTCATCTCACTCTTTGCAAAGAAGTCGGCAAAGTCCGTCTCTTGGCCGGTGGCGGACCCCGTAGCCACGCCCGCGCCAATGCACTCGAGCATCCAGGTCGCAGGGTTGTACCCTGCTGGGATCTTCTGGATGCCAGGGACCGCTTCAAAATACGAGATCAAGTTCGCGCACTCGGGGCCGAGGTTGCCGTTGAACACCGTCTCGCCACCGCGCTTCAAGAGCAGCAGGCGGTCAAAGAGTAAGAACACCTCAGACGATGGCTGGTGGATCGTGCAGATGATCGTGCGGCCCGTATTGGCGACTTTGCGAGCGCCGTCCATAATCACCTTCGCCGAGCGCGCGTCCAGCCCACTAGTCGGTTCATCCAGGAACAGCACACTCGGTTGCGCGGCGAGCTCGACGCCGATAGTCAAGCGCTTCATCTGCTCCGTGGAGCTTCCGTGGATCATATTGTCCGCAATGCCGTTCATGTCCAACAGGTCGAGACACTCACTCACAGTGTCAAACTTGCGCGACGCAGGCACACTAGCCGGCTGGCGCATGAACGCGCTGAATGTGAGCGCCTCGCGGATCGTCGCGGTCTCTGAGTGGATGTCCATCTGCTCACAATAGCCAGTGGATCGGCGAATCGCGAGGTCTGTCGCAGGGTGGCCGTTCAGCAGGATCTTGCCGCGGATCTTGCCGCCCGTCTTGCGTCCAGCGATCACGTCCATCAACGTGGTCTTGCCCGCTCCCGAGGATCCCATCAACGCTGTCATGGTGCCCGGTGCCGCGTACCCCGTGATGCCCTTGAGCAAGTCGATCGATTCCTTTGGGTTCTTTGGGTCTGGCACCGAGTACCACAGGTCCTCGAAAGCGAGGGTCACAGGCTCGACGCGGTGCTTGGACTTGGCTTCGCGCTCCTCAGTCTCGACAGCTGAGATTTGGACCACGGTGCTACGACGCACGATCTCCTGCGCTTGTTCCTCGCAGTCGACCTTGGTTACGCTCGTGTGACTGGCCATTGTCTCGTAGCGCTTGTACTCGAGCACGAGGAACGAAATGAACATGAACACGAAGTACGAGACGACCATGAAGATGATGCCGTAGTAGACCCACTCTTTCTCGGAAGGGACGTCAAAGAGCGACAGGTAGTACTTGCCCGCGGTGAGATTGTTGAACTTGGTGCAGTAGTCCACGTCCTTGTACGTGCAGTTGTCAAAGTCATCCGCGCGGTATTGATTCACCGCGAGACTGCGCAGGCACCACGCGATCGGGTTGATCCAATAGATCCAGATGACGTAGTCCGGCAGCTGGTCCTTGGAGATCACAAAGCCCGCGAAGAGCACGAAGAAGAGGATCGAGACCATAGACACGGGCTTCGCGATGTGCAAGTCCGGCGCGATCGCCGCGAGGAAGAAGAACCAGGCGGCGAACGTCATGTTGGTCAAGAAGAGCATGAGCTCAAAGATCCCGTAGGCCGCGCCGGAGATCAGGAATCCGCACATCCAGTAGACCACGCTGCCGAAGAGTAGCGTCTCGCCAATCGCGATGGGCAGCTGACTCACCGAGCAGGAGATCACGTACGCGCCCGTACGGAGGAAGTTCGCGCCACGTTGCTTGTAGAACACCTCGCGGGACTCCACGTACGTTGGGATCTGGGACGCCTGGCCGAGCGACAAGAACAGGATCGCGGCGAAGATCATGCCCATGACCACCTGTACTTTCGTCGGGTCAAACTGGTAGAACGTGCTCCCGTAGAGCAGCCCCATGATGACAACCATGACGGTTCGGCCCTTCAAGAACGCCGTGTTCCGCCCCGTGACCATGATCTGGCGCCGCATGAGTGTCCATGTGTTGTCCCAGAATGATTGTTGAAACGTCGCGCGCGCGTCGAGGAAGTCCTTCATATCGCTCAGGTACACCGGGTTGATCGGCTCCGCGAGGCTGTGCAGCGTATCCTGGTACACCTCGGATGCCTTGAAGAGCTGTGCGAACTCGCTCGCACTCCGCGGGTGCTTCACGCCGCCGTTGTCCACCTGGTACTGCCTTTGCTGGTCAGTGCCAAGGTCCAGCAGGAAGTCCGCGATGTCGCGCCGAGGTGGACACACAAAGCCGAGGTCTCGAAAGTGCTCGACGACGCGCTCGCGAGGTCCGTGGTACATGACCTCGCCCTCATTGAGGATGAGCACGTTATCAAAGAGCCCAAACACTTCAGGGGAAGGCTGCAGTAGCGAGATGATGATGGTCTTGCGCACGCGCTTGGCGACGCTGCGCTGCGTGTTGACAATGTCATAGGTCGCTGCGCTGTCGAGTCCCGTGCTGATCTCGTCCATGATCATGACGTTTTTCTTGCCGAAGAGCATCTCAGCCGTCGTCACGCGCTTGCGCTGCCCGCCCGAGATGCCGCGGACCATCGCGTCACCGACGATCGTGTCCTCGCACACCTTGAGTCCCATTTGCTGGATCACAATGTCTGGGTAGTGACGCGTGAACGCGCGCGCCATGGTAAGAGCGGTGTTCTTCTCCTCGTTCGAACCATTCTTGAAGAAGTTCTCCTCGACTTGGGTCAACCTGTCGCCGCAAAAGCGGTGCGCGAACTCGAGGGTCTCCCGCACCGAGAGGGTCGGGAAGTGCTTGTCACGCTGGTTTACGTACGAGACGAACTGCGGCAGGCGGTCCTTGAATTCCTTCTGCGGCTTGCCGTTGAACGTGATGTCACCCTCGACCACCACGTTCTTGTCAAGCGGGAAGCGGCCGCTGAGGATCTTCATCAGCGACGACTTGCCCGAGCCAGGCTGGCCGAGCACGAGCGTGATGGTGCCAGGCTTGAATACGCCGCTGATCTGGTTCAAGATGTTCTTGCGCTCCACGTGCTTCTTCATTGAGCATACCGTAAACATTTTCTTGATCGTGTTGGAGATCGTCGGCAGCTCGGGCTTAGTATGGTCCGCCTGCACGACCACAATATCAGCTGCGATCTTGAGGTTGTGGAAGCGCACTTCCATCTGCGGCAGCGTGCGGCCGATCGCCGTCTCGATGGTCGAGGCGACACTCTTGTGGAGCTCCTGCGCACCGAACTCCATGAGCGTCTTGTACTGCTTCTCATCGTCCGGCGAGTCGTGCTTCTTCTTGGCGCCCATGGTGATAGCAGCAGGACGTTCCTTCACGAAGCGGTTCGATACTTTTCGAAAAGACAACCGAGGAAGTTCAGACAAGCGCACTAGAGTGTGTTCCCAAGTGCGTTGCTGAATCAGAGGCTTCTTGAAGAGTGAGTATGATGATCCGGTCTGCGTGCTCAGTTTGCTGGCAGAAAGCTGGGAAGTCGTTCAGCCACTGACTGAGGCTCATCTAGCAGCTTAGCTCCCTAGATAGCTTGCTAAGCTGAATCATTCTGGAGACGCGATGCGATGGCATTGGGCTATTGCTGGCGCTGACTCGCATGCGTGGCGTAATCGACTATTTCGAGGATCTCATGAACTAGATTAGAGTTCATTCTGCTGGTTCTTAGGTAATGAATGAAACTCCGTCATAAGAGCTGGATTGCTCGGCGAAACTCCGACGTAGGCACATACAAACGCTTGATTTAGATCTCGTGATGATGGCGATGCGAGCTGCTGCATCGCATGTGCTGTATCGCAGACAGAAAGAGAATCGCATTCAGCCTGGGAGAAGACCGCTGACAACAGCCTCTTGGAGGCGTCCGAAGCGTTCTGTCTAGCGTCGATGCGATCCTGCGGCTTGGAGTTTTCATCTCGTTCGAGTATATTTCAGGCTCGCTGTCGAATTCGGATTGGATGGCACTGGATCGGATTTGGTTTCAGGCTTCTGGCGTAAACCAGGTGATTATCTCGTGCATGTTTGTAGCCACTCATTTCCTGATAAGGGGCAACGAGGAGCAAGTCAAACTGGGACCGCTGCACTTTTCGCCACCCGCCCCACAGCTTGCACGAACGCGCATTGAGTCAATTAGAATACCACAGCAGCAGCCAGCACCAGCGATCTCACAGCCTACGTTGTCCAAAGTTCATGCAGCCTGATTTCTTGTTCTTCTTGTCCCCCAGCATGTCGACACCTCATGCCCGAGACAGACACCACGTTGTGCACCTGCTGCGGAGCCAGCTTCAAGCACACTCATTTTAGTTGCTTGGGAAGGTTGTCGAGCATATTTACATTCATCATGACGCCGTCTCTTCGGTGACTTGACCACGAGCCCCACTTCGCTTTTGGCGAAGTGACAGGATTGGGCGCTCTCGCTGTATGGTATGGTGAAAATGTATGTGTTCAGTGGTGTCACTGTTGCATACCAAATCAACCAACTGGATGCACCATCGGCATGATGCACCTATTCGAATTTATGGTTAAACTGGCGCATAGATTGAGTACACTTGCTCGCTGTTCTTTTGTCCAGCGATTCGGAGCTGCTCGCGTCTGATTGGCGCAGGGCCGACATGCGTCACCCACGTGACGCACGCACCATCCCGGTGCAGAGACAAGTCGGGATCGCGCCAGAGACAGGGCAGACCAGAAGAATGAGTTATCCAGTATTATGTATTTGTGTTGGTTGGAAGAAGATTCTCGTGGCCTGGCTTTTGCCTTTTCAGCAGTTTGGCGTTTGTCCATTCACACGACCTTGACCTTGTTGCGTGGTGGTGACGAGAATGATTCGATTCCGTATTATTATTTTCGATTCACAAGTTGCCAAAAGTGAGCGACCAACCTACTGGCTTCATACAATATCAAGAGCGACTTTCCCTCAAAAAGAATAAGCATCCAGACCAGCCAACATCCCTGTCTGATTTCCTGAAGTGACGAAGCAGGCTAAGGCCGCGAGCGAGCGATGACGTTGACGTACGTCACCGCCAGGTTCAGACCGCGTGTTGACATTGCGACCGTGTTCGTTTATTGCAGTTGCGAACTGAAGTGTGTGTCAAGGCCAATTATCTGCGTGGGCCGCTCGGCGTCATTTCGGAAAAAGAAGCGTGAGGGAGCTTCAACCTCGTCACAGCCCCATGATTGGCCAATTGCGAGAGTGACAACATGCGACGTGGCTTTTGGGCAAAACTGTTTTTATCGAAAGCAGGTGGGTCACTGTACGTGGTATGTCCGTATCGCGAGGCTGTGGTTTTGTCGCACTTTCTTACAAATCGCAAGTGAAGCGACAAACTCCGTTTGCCCCAATGACCTGATTAGCCCAAAAATGGCTCGTCTGCGTCAAGTGGGTCATTGGCTGGGTTTCTTGCATCTGCTTGGTGCCGGCCGTCGGCGCACTGCGCATCACCAGTTGCTGTACTTCAACTCTGCGGTTTTTAACCTTTTTATGCTACAAAACAGCTCAAGGTCATCATTCATGTGATATCTGCCATCTCATCAACTTTATAGAGGTTGTACCCAATATCGCAGCTATTGTAAATTCGCCCGCACGCGCGAATGGACGGCGCAGGCAGACCACGCACGCCCACCATTGCGTTCTTTCTCTTCCACCACCACCGCGTCTCTCGCGTTCGCTCACGCACGCACGATTCACGCAAGTGAAGCGCTCACCTAGGTCCTCACAACCACTTTCGCCGCCTCCTGCGCACACCTCCAAACGCACGCACATACACGCCAAGAGCTACCTACGAACGCGAGTTGGGGAGAATCCCAGTCCAGTTAGTTATGAGTGCACTCGATCCAATCGCCAACAGCGGCCGACGCCACCGCATCACGATCAGCGGCCGCATGAGCGCCAAGATCTACAGCGGCGAGATCTGCATGCCGTCACCCGAAGGGGACAACACAAACACGATAAAGCCAACGCTACGTCCCGTGGTGGTCAAGGCCGTGCGCATCGTTGCGGACGAGAGCGAGCCCGGTGTGGATCTCTGGCGCGAGTGGCGCATCACCAAGCGTCTGCAGGCGCTCGACGGCCATGCGCACGTGGTGGAGCTGCTCGAGGCGTACGCGAACAAGCAGAGCGTGTTCCTGGTCATGGAGTTCTGCAACCAGGGCGACCTGCTCAAGTACCTCATGGACCAGCCGGACAACCGCGTGGCGCAGGACCACGCGCTCAACCTGCTGCTCCAAATCGCGCGCGGACTGCAGTATTTGCACGCACACAACATCGCGCACCGCGACCTGTCGCTCGAAAATGTGTTCCTGCACAACGGCATTTGCAAGATCGGGGACTTCGGACTCAGCGCTCTGGCAGACAAGCCCTCGCGGGACTGCGTGGGCAAGACGCAGTACGTGGCGCCCGAGGCTGTGCAAAGCCAAGGTGTCGGCGGTGCGTACGACCCCATTAAGGCGGACATCTGGTCGCTCGGCGTGGTCTTGTTCATGATGCTCACGGGGTCGCCGCTCGTGGACTTTGCGTCGCCGCTAAGCGCAGAGTTCCAGGCGTTCCGGAAAGTGGGCTGTCGCGGCGTGCTCCGCGCGTGGAAGATGGACGGCATGCTCTCGTTCGCGACCCTGGACCTGCTCTCTACGATGCTGCAGGTCGACCCGTCCAAGAGATTCCAGAGCGTACAGGAGCTGCTGGACCACCCGAGCCTGCTGGCAGCAGCACAGCGCGTCGAGCGCCGACGAAGCCGAGTTTAAGAAGTGCATCAAGCGAAGAGCGGCGTCCCTGATAGTTTTGTAGTAAGTGTGTGTGCATAGTTTGATTTATTATTATTTGTCATAGCTGGCTTGGAGGAGGTATAGAAATGAAATACTACTACTCACCCAGTGATAAAAGACACATGTGTTCACAGCTCCAGTCATTCCAAGTGCCTACCTAGTTGATTCACAAACTCCAGGTATGAATGCTTGGAAATGAAAATCACATCTTGTCGTTGTCGTGACGAGACTGAGGCCACAGGAACTGGAACGTGAAATCTGCGCCTGCGCGATAGTTGTGAACAAAATGTGAGTCGACAGCTCACCAAGCTGATGAGCAAAAGAGAAAAAAAGCCACGTACCCAGGTGATCGAGCGTGAACTGGAATGTGAAGAGCAGGTACGTGATTATCTTAGCCTGGAGCAAGTTCATTTGGTTTTCCAGCATGAACGCGAGCTGATAGAGCGGGAGAAACGAGAACTTGCGCGCCAAGATGGTGTTCAGCAGCAAGAACGACAGGAACTCGAGTGCTGAGTAGAAGAGTAAACTGTCCATCGTGCCCACGAGTCCATTCTGCGCCAGCTCCCGGGTTTCAGGGTGGTATTCGGCGTTGGGGAAGTGGATCACGACTGAATATACACCGCGTACATGAGCGGGATGACGCACTCGATGTACTCGACGAGCACAATGTACCCAGAAAAACAATATCTGCAGGGTCTCGCGGACCAGGATTGCTTTTATTTGCTGATGGGACACTTTGTCGCCGGCACTCGACATTTCGGCTGGGCAACTGGCTTCGATGGTGGCTGTGTACGCTCTTTGGGTGGTCTCGAATTCATCAAGCAGTGCAAGATTCTTCGACGAGACTGCGTGGGTGATGCTGGACCGTCCTCGAATGTCTTGGATCTCCTCGGTCTCGACGATTTCTTCAGGGTGGTCGAGTAACTCGATCATAACCGCTGTGAAGAAGTTTCGTTGCGACCGAATCTCATGAGCGAGGTGGCGAGACTCGGCGACAAAGTACTCTTTGGTGAGAATCGTATTCTTGCGCACCCCCAGAGCGAGAACGCGGAGCTCGCGAGGTCGAGTCCGATCACTAGCAGCGCGGTCGTGGTTGTTCCACTTTGATGCATACATGTCACCAAATAGATTGCGTTGAAGAGCTCGACGGTAAACGCCGCAGTCTCGGGCAAGTAATCCTCGTGGTGATCGACGAGCCGCGCGATCACGTTCTTCAGCGCCACTTTCATCACCGGGAGCACCAGAACGAGCGCAGGCTGGAACCGCGGAGATGTTGCTCGGTACACAGTGTTGAACGCCAGGTAGATGAGCACGAGCGAGCCCTGGGTCGAGAGGAAGAGACCGTAGCGCAGGACGACTTTGAGTAAACCTGGCACTTCTCGGAACGGCTTGAGACCTATGAAGAGTACGTAAAAGAGCGCGAGAATGACGGCGTACGGTACGAGCCCTACGTTGATCGTGAACGGAACGGGGTACGCCCAGTAGCTTGCCAGCACGATCATCATCGTTGTGTACGCCACTGAGGTACACACTGAAATTACCATTGATGCTGGTATGGAGACGGGGAGTTCTGTCAAGAGAGACCGGGTCTGCATAAAGGCGCAAAGCGTGATGATCATAGTCATGATCGCGAGGCGCATCTACATGCTGCAGTTGGCTCTCCAGCCTTCTGAGATTTGGCGGAGTGGCATTAGTTCCACAGCTCCGACGATCGTGATCGCTGGCACTGGAGTCAGGATTCAGACCATGAGCACTCGAAGCAGCGAGGTCGTCTGACAGTACTCGTCGAGCGCTTGCAAGCGTTCCACTGAGTATTTTCCGCGGTGGCTGATCTGAATGCCGTGCCAGAACTTGGTACCGCGTCTCCAGGCGCTTGACATCGACCGGCAGATGCGCTTCGCACCTCTGGAACTGGTGAAGTGGGACGACTGGTGGTCGCTTGGACACTGGATGAGCGAGGTGGGGGTGACCTGGACACCTCCCATCGTGTTGAGTGTTTCAGGGTGCTACGCGGGTGTGTACGATGTGGTAATGGAGCACGTCGTGTCACCATTTCAGATCTTCATCTGTGTGGGAGTGTCGTTGTCAATTTCCGCTTCTGATCAAAAATACAATGCGTTCTGATGACATGACAGCCTTAAATTTTATATGAAGAATACGTGTTCACAGCATCAATTCCCTAGACAGCGAGCGACTCACTGGATCCATTTGAACTGAAAGGTAAAATCTGCACCTGCAGGAAGAGTATCGATCACCCGCAACAGTGTCATCAGCCCCTACCACCCCCCACCC
>JALBZD010000710.1:0-18112 GCA_038050675.1 Globisporangium cylindrosporum | reverse complement strand
ACCCCGACTGCATGTGTACATTAGTAGGACGCTGGGCAGTTCCCTCGGACAGAAGAGAAGTCCGGCCTAACTTGCAAACAAATTAGGTACCTTGAAGCCCCCCATGTTGTGGAGTTACTGATAACACAAAAGAAATGTCAAGTTTTGAGCCACACGATTCGGCGATGCTCCTCGTTGATCTTGTGTGGACAATCCGTGTCACGAGCGAGAGCGTGGCCTTGCACTCCCACTGTGCCTGCCAGCAAGCTCAGGTTGACTAAAAACCTCCTAAGCCGTGTTTCCAATCATCATGGACAGGTTCTCCGTCACGACAGATCTGGGAGACTAGTGAACTGGGATATGCCACTACATGGAGTCGAACCGCTGGATACAATCGATGAGTAAGAAACTCGCCAATTCATTGGTGTGTGCTCATCCAATCGACCAGCGCGCGAAAGTGCGGTGCGTGCAATGATAGCAGTTTGCAATCTTCAACAATTGACGAGCTCAAGAGTATTCTCTCCGTTGTGAATAAATAAAGTACTAAGCCACTGATGCCCACAGCATTCACATCATTGAAATTCGCTGCAATTGTAGCCACTTGCACGTTCAGCAACAGGAACTTGGAGCTGCTCATCGTAGTGGGTACATTCTTTGTGGTGAGAGAGCCATTACTGTGCATCGAGCTTTGCCTGCTGCAGTCGCTCGGCGTTGGGTGTGGGTTGTCGCGAGACACAGAAACAAAAGCCCAAATTTGTAGAAACGAGTAGCCGACACCAAAGTCACTCGAGAACACTTGCTTGACATTAGTCGTCGTGGTTGGTTTCAATCAGATACAGGTGCGCCTGTCGGTTGCTGTTCTTGTGGTGGCGTTTTTTCGACCAGTCACTTGCACGCGGACCTTGATCACTCTGCATTCTCTCCATCGCCAGAAGCCGCTTTTCAATGACCACAGTTGCTTTCCCGTACACGTTTGATAGCCATTCATAAATTCAAATCGCCTCCTCGTCAACAACCAAGGTGGCTTCGACACCGACAGTCATAAATCCCAATTGTCAAACCAAAGGCCACTAGCAGCGACAAACATGACTTTCTCCAAGCGTGTCAGGAACCAGCTCTTTGAGAGCAACCAGAGCCTGATCTGTCTTGTACCCTAGCCTCCAGGTCAAACTGCCACCCGAACAAGAAAGTGCTGCATCCGCATCAGACGCCAACCTGGCGCCAAGAAGAACGGCGACCCCCGGACAAAAGACGAGCACGAGCAGTTCTTCGCGGGCCTTAAAGCGTACTCGTCGGGTCCGTGGAAGCTGACCACACCTTTCGTCATGACCAGGACCACGTGCCAAACCATGACCCACGCGCAAAAGAACTGCAAGAAGATCGAGCGCTGGCAGCGTGTATACTCAGCGTCTGAGCTAGCAAGCCTGCAATCTTCGCCTCCTGACAGTGGTGAAGGTAGTAACGTCTTGTCGTCCAGTGGATCTGGAGCTGAAGTGAAGCGTGACCTCAACATCAAGCTGCCGTCAGCCGAGATAGAAGACAGTGATACTGTGAGCAGGGTCGTTCCTTCGCCGAGATGCAAGAATCAATCCACAGAGTCTCCGAGTGTGAACCCAATCAAATTTGAGAGTCCAGATTCAGGTGTACCAGAGGAGGAAGTGGCTTCAGAATCTTTGCATCGGTCAGAGTGGTTCGAAGCGATTGATGCGCTCTTGAGCAACTGGCAGCCACTCCTGAGCGTCGACGACGAAGAAGAGCTGCTCGATCTGGAGATTCTTAGTGATCTGAATATTGGCCTAGAGTCTGAGTGCTAGTAGGAAGTGAGTAGACAGACGCGGAACAGACCAACCTGATTGATACAAAGTCTCTCGGATGGCATTCTGCGTGCTGGCTGGCTGGCTGGCTGGCTGGTTGGCTGGCTGGCTGGCTGGTGGTGGAGCTTGACTGACGAGTCTCATTGGCCAAACTGTAGTGAGCGAATTGTACTTGCATCTTCCTGACCTCTCCTATTCATACGTTACTCGCTACGTCGTCATCGATCGGACCAGCTCCCATGAAGATTGTGATTTCGAGAACCACAACGTGTTTACTTCGAAAATTTGACCAGCATTGTCTGATCGATGGCAGCATTGTTGGTCCACCCAAGCACCTCCTCCATCACACCTCGAAGACCTGTCAACATCGCGATGATGTCACGTGTGTCAAGCAAGACACAGAACGGGCTACCAAATGGATGGCGAGTGAGAGCTCGCCGCTACATCCCCTGTCCACTTGACAAGGTCACCGCACTGGCAGTTCTAGTTCAGAGTCGCACGGTCTCTTTGCCCCCACACAACGCCTGCTCGCTTTCTGTCCGTGACTTCCATGAAACACACAACTCACTCAGCAGCCAGCGAAACCTATGGACACCAAGCGCCTCGAGCCTCACTGCAATGGTGAGTGAAGGGCTCTGCTGGTATGAGTGAACGTCAGCTGTCCCTTCGTGACGCAGCAAAGCCACCAGATCAGGTGTCGCGCAGAAGTGTAGATAAGCCAGGTAGCAGGTTGTGCAACCGCCTCTGAGGGTTTCCAAGCCACCCCTCGAGAGGAAGGCACGAGGAATGGTGCAGAATCCATCCTTTGGCTTTCTAAATGAGTATCCATCCATCCATGAGGGGTGGATGAGAGGCTTAGTCTGGTGTGTTTGCTGGTTGGTGAGAGGGAGCTATCGCTTATTCATTGCTCCTTCGTTAAGGTGGAGAGAGGCGTGGGGTAGATAATATCCGCTGGAGCTCTACGAGACAAGCAGTGAATGGACTGCGACAAGATGTGAAGGTGGAGGTGGAGGATACACTTCGGCGCGCTCTGATTGGCTTGTCATTTCTTACAACTCCACGACCAGAGGTCCACAGTCAGCTACTTGTTCACCTGTTTATTTGAGGCTCGCGCTGAGAAGATTCTGTCACCATCTTTCCAGCCTTTTATTCACTTTGAACAGTATTGCGTGCAAATCGCCATTATGAGAGGCGCTGCTGGAAGGCGACCATTCTGATATCCAACATCCTTTCCATACAAAATCCGCCAACGAAGGTGAGATTCCAGCATCCCCTCGTAGCGAATACGCTGGACCGAAAGCAGACGTCCCCGCTCTACGTGATACCCTGTATAACAGCATGACAATGGATTCGACCCAAAATGATGCATCAGCTGCGTCAACCTAGCAAAGTCAATGATATCGGACAGCAGCAAATCACATAAACTATTACAGGTCACCCTCCGAAACCCTCACACGCAGATAGCTCGGCTTTTACTGTCTGAAAATCCATTGTCCACCCTTTCAAATCACAATCCGAGAGAGTTGACACAACTGACCAGGAGTAGGAGTGGAGCCATCCCATCGGCAGCAACATGGAGCCACACACTCCGCATTGCGCGCGCTGCTTCTGCTGCTTCTACTGCTTCTACTGCTTCTACTGCTTCTGCTGCTGCGCCAAGGCGCCACGGGACGCAGAGGTACCAAATGGCCTCGTCTGCCTGCCTCTCCTTCTCATTTGCGTCCTTTCACCAAGGCCATCGAGTGAGAGCCGAGAGCGAAGCGGCATGAAGGAGCTGGCCGCTTGGCGCTTAGCACGATGGCGAACGAGCGCTTCCTCGTCTCTCATTCGCAAACTCGCTGCCTCTTGCAACAGCCACTAGCAGCTACAGCTACAGGCACAGCAGCTCAACAGCTCAATAGCTTAGCAGCTTAGCAGATACAGTAGCAGGCTAACAGCGCAGCAACAGGCATCTCACAGACACAACACAGCAGCAGCAGCGAGTCATGACGATCACCAAGGAAGTACAGGGCCAGCTCTTCAGCGCCGAGACCAACCGGCTCATCTGCCTGCCGTCGCGTCTCGCGTACTCTCCGATTGCTCCCCCAGCAGGCTCCGTGGCCACCACGTCCCCAGTGGGCAGCAATGGTAACAACGGCACGCCCTGGACGGCGGACGAGCACGCGCGCTTCCTGAACGGACTCGAGCTCTTCCCATCGGGGCCGTGGAAGTCCATCGCCACTGTCGTCGGCACGCGCACGGCCCGCCAGACCATGAGCCACGCGCAGAAGTACCGCCAGAAAATCGCGCGTCGCCAGCGCGGACCGAAAGTGATGGAGCCAGAGCCTCCAGTGGTCGCCAGTGTGACGACGGAGTCGGATTTGGAGTTCCACCTGACGAGCGAACAGATCGATGAGATCATTCTCTCGCTCTTTGACTCGGATGATGAAGAGATCGGAGTCACCAGCGAAGAATTGGAGATTCTTCGGGCCCAGCAGTAAACCAACAGATCCGGATTCGAAAGTAGCCTGCCGACGGAAGCACGCCATCACGCATCCAAACAATTAACTAGCCAAACAGTTGAGGAGCTGAGGGGGACTCTACTATAAGCGATGGTAACCACCACGCGAGAGCCCTCTGCCCATAACTTCAGCTCAAGTACCTTTATCGAGCGGACACCAACAGAAACCAACAGAAATCAAGAAGAGACAGGTCTCCATGTAAGTAGGAACATTTTATCAATAAGTAGTACGAAAGCAGTTTAGTTGGGAGTTCGACGGAAAACTCCCCCATTTTTCATTTTCAACAGTGAGCCAAGAGTAGTAAGAAATTAGCTGCAGGTGGCTTCAGGTTGAAGCACCACTGCCACCACAGAACAGGACGATAGGAAGTTCATTTCAGTTCACACAACCAAATCAAAATTGTTGTTGTCGTATTTTCAGATCTATTCAGCAAACCACTTTCTAACCGAATGAACAACTCAATGCGGTAAAAATACCTTGAAATTAGTGGGAAACAGACGCAAAAATGGACACCATGCAGATTCTCTTGGTGTTTTTTCTGTTACAAAGCTGTTGCACGTGTATTCAGGTGACAGACAGTCTGTTCAATAGCGGCGGCATGCAGTGCAAGCGACCGCTCGCTGTCCCCAGCGCGCGTAGTGGAGCGATCTCTCGGCAGACGCTGCTGGAGCAAAGAGAAAATGGGCAGCAGGTATCGCTCCCGCCGCGCAAGCTCCAGTGCTTCTCGGTCGCTTGCAATGGTCGGTACTGTACTGCTCGATGGACTCCTGAGGCTAGTGTCTGATTGCATGGTCTTGACCTCAGCATACGTGTCCTGCAGATATGCCGCAGCTTGAGTTCGGAGACAAAGTCGTGCTACCTCCGGTACGATAAACCAAGTGAGCCTAGACGGAAGTCATAGCTTTCCAGAGCAATCTGGAGCTTGAGTCACTCATTCTCATTTCGATGTTTAGAAAGTGTTGCAAGAGCTGCAGTGCTTCAAGATTTCAACTCCGTGGTTGTTTCAGGTATGTTTGAGGCTATATCCCCCCTCCTATTTGATACAGAGTAGACATCGATTTCAAAGCCTATTGCATGCACTCAGATTCGAGCATTTGCGCAAGAGGGCGAGTCAAAGAATGGGAGTGACACTACCATTACTGCGCTGGCTCAACACTGTTCCGTGCAGGAGTTTAGTGCTCCTGAGGGCCAGGTACACCTTTGAACGATACAATTTCGTTTTTCCGCAATAAAGTTTCATTCAAGTTGTTTTGTTTGATTGTGCTGCTATTCCGTCCTAGATCTTCCTTCCGTACTGGATGATGCAGAACCTGAGCGTTGATGAAGGAGGCTTTATACTGATCACGAACGCTTATGACATCCCACAAGGAATCTACTGCCGGCTGCAGCCAGAGGACGCCGAATTTCTCACGCTCGCGGCTGAAATTGGTCCCAAGGTGCGCTCCAATGTCCAACCAAAGTTCTGATTGAAAGGTTATGAGTACCATTTGATATCTTGCTGTGTTTCCTTCTTGACAATTATGATATAAACAGCTCTTGATGGAGAACGCAATGCGACGCTACTCGGTGTTGAGTGTGAACGAGACGATCGTGATCGAGTATGGCGTGAATAAGTACTTTGTGCGGATCCTGGAGCTCAAACCGGGGTCGGTGATCAGCTTGTGCGGCGACGTGGATCTCGAGATGGACTTTTCTGTCCCTGAGGTATTGAACTTTGATGCAGAAGTGCCTAAGCGCTATTGCCTTCAAGTGCAACTCACAACACAAAGTGTCGCTGTTCATTGCTACAGCAATCCGATCTCAGGCGTCCAAAGTCAGCAGCTACTGTCCAAGTACCAACTCCACAGGTGCCTGCACCTAATGAGACCATTGCAAGGGTAAATATATCCAGCGCTGAAGCTTCAGGCACAGGCTCTGCAGTCTCAAATGCGAGTAACACCATAAGCAGTGGCAGGAGACTGCGCGATGGAGGCTACGTCGTTAAAAGTGAAGACGAGAAACAAGACGGCAAGGATACTTCTGCGCCAGCTACCAGTATCATGCCTGCTAAAACTTTAAAGATCCAGTCGTCTGCGCTACAAGTAGCACAGAGGCGCTTGCTCCATTCCCAGCAATCCCAACAATCTTCACACCAACATCCAGGAAATCAGATCTCTATCAGCGCTGTTGCGTTATCAGCCGACTCCACTTCGATGGTGAAGACCATTTTACACGCACAAGCTCCGTTCACGACCCAGGGGCATGTCCTGGGAGTCCGTGAGCGAAGCAAAGCTCTTAAATGCAGTGTACCTGGACCAGAAGAAGACCACGAAGCGGCTGAGACAACTGATAACAAAGGTGCAGAGAGTCAAGCTCCACCGCCATCCACACAGCAATCCACAACTGCGTCAACTTTGACGTGCAGCCTGTGCCTTGCTGAGGTCACGGCTCTCAACATGGAGATGCACACTTTACGCTGCGCCAAGAACCCAGCGTATCACAAGGTTCGCGATGGCCTGAATCTTGCCTTGAACGACCTATCTTGAGTTCTCTAACTTTTGTGTGATGAAACCTAGGTGGAATGCAGCACCTGCCATAAGAAAATCATTCGCTCGCAGCAGAATCAGCACTTGCACTGCCTCTTGTGCCCCAGTATTCTTACGAGCGACGCTTTGCTGGAGGAGCATGTGGAGGAGCTGCACGCCAAGTCCCAGAAATGTGATTTCTGTGGGGGGTTCTTCACTCGAGAGCAGTTTGCAGATCATGTGCAGACCGAGTGTCTTCACGCTTTAAAGCCTGTAATTCGTGGACTTGGAGCAGCAGTCACAATATTACGTTATTTCTATTTGAAAGGGACCTTGCTGACAGTCTGCTTCTATTCCTCACCGTTCATGTGCTTGTAGTGCATCATCTGTGGCTTCACGTTCAAGCACAAGGATATTGACGCGCATGTCTGCATGTGCTCCAGTCGAACTGAGCGCTGCGATGTAAGTTTGCGACCTTGCTCTATGTTGTCTATTGGCCGCTTTATTATCGCATGTTCCGTTTGAATGCCTAGGTTTGCCAAAAGTTCGTCAAAGTCACAGACATGGAGCGTCACGTCAATGTCTGTGGGGATATCCCAGTTCATTTCCCAGAAGAGGAGCTCTCAGCAATACCTCAGTCGACGACGGCTCTTCTTGAGTGCGTCTACTGCTCCAAGAGCGGCTTTAAGAGCGAAGCGGAGCTGAGCCAGCATGTCAGCATTGGATGTAGGATAGCGAGATCGTTTCTCTCAAGCTCCATGCTTCCAAAGGATCGCTCGTCCTCACGAGGGAGTAACCAGGACAGTGGCAGTAGCACCAGCAGCTCAAATAACGTCCAGGCTTTTGTTCAAGGGCGTATCCGACGCAAGGGCGATGTATCTGCTTTGCACAAGGCGACGGCGTCACTGCTGGACGAGCTCAACAAGAAATACAACAACAACAACAACAACGACACGGACGATGGCATTGCAGATACCGTATCCAGAGCCGCTAAACACTTGTCGAATGCAGGCAGTATCAGCTTTCTAAGAGCCGCTTCAGTTCCGGTGAAAGCGAAGGCCGTCCCCCAGCAATTGGATCCGCTTGCGCACCGAGCCAACACGACCCATTTCACCAGCAAGAGCAGTACGAGCAAAGGCGTACCGAGCGCGTCAATCACCAATAGTGCAGCACGACACAATGCAAACGATGCAGCACTAAGTATCATCAGCACGAGTGTCTCCCTCAATGGCAAGCAACAGCAACAGCAGCAACGGCTGGGTGTAGCAACTAGTGCTGCTCGTGGCCGAAAGGCGTCGCCTAGTGTGCCGAGAAAACTGGACAAGCTACTGTAAGAATTGATACCGTAGTTGAAGCGCAAGACCTTTGTATCAACCCATTCGTACGTGCTGTTGGCGCCAGTCACTCCCACATATCACACTCAATTCAAGTCGCTCTCGTCTTCGCGTAATGACGCATTCTGGTTTTGTGTCCTTCACAACCAGCTGCATGCATCACCAACTTGCTCTGAGGTACCGAAAAAGAAACAGACAAAAAATGGCGCCAAAGCAATTGGATTGCAATTTCAGACAATCAGGAGTCATGACCTTCCTCTTTGTCGAGGCACCAGCATACACAAATCAACATAAACACGCAATATCGCCTCTCCGATCACGTTCCCTCGCAAATTGCTTTTTTGGCGCGCTTTTTGTTTGGTTGGCGCCATTTAGTTCCCCCCTCACCCTTTGGTCGTTGACAACAGCAGCAGCATGGCCAGAGCATTTGGGAATTTCGCAACCGAGACACACATTAGAAAGCAGTAGAAAGGAAGGATGTTCGAAGCTCGCCTGCCGCAGGGACGCATCGTGAAGCTCATCGTGGAGGCGATGAAGGACCTCATCTCCGAGGGCAACATCGACTGCACCAAGTCCGGCCTGGCGCTGCAGTCCATGGACGGCTCGCACGTGTCGCTCGTGTCGCTCTTGCTGCGCGCCGAGGGCTTTGAGCACTACCGCTGCGACCGCAACATCTCGCTCGGCATCCAGACCGCGTCACTCTCCAAGATCCTCAAGTGCTCGGGCAACGACGACGCACTCTCACTCTCGGCCGAAGACAACGGCGATGCGCTCAACATTATGTTCGAAGCTGCCTGTAAGTGTGAAACCCCTGTTGTGGACATTTGCTTACATTGTGTGGCCCAGGCTGTATGGCATTGTCCGTGCGTTTATTAATTGTGTGATTGTTGTTATGTGCTATCAATCACAGCTGGCGACCGCGTGTCGGATTTCTCGTTGAAGCTCATGGACATTGACAGCGAGCACTTGGGCATTCCAGGTACCGAGTACGTCGCGACCGTGCGCATGCCATCGTCCGAGTTCCAGCGCATCTGCCGCGACCTGCAGACCATGGGCGACACGTGCACGATCTCCGTAGGCAAGGAAGGCGTCAAGTTCTCGGTCTCGGGCGACCTCGGTGCGGGCAACATCACGCTCAAGAACAACACCGCGGCCGAGAAGGAGTCGGACCGCGTGATCATCACGATGGAGGAGCCGGTCGAGCTCACGTTCGCGCTGCGCTATTTAAATATGTTTGCCAAGGCCACGCCGCTGTCCGAGACCGTGACGCTGTCCATGTCGCCAGGTATTCCCGTGGTGGTTGAGTACGCGATCGGCGAGATGGGCTACATCCGCTTCTACCTCGCGCCAAAGGTCGAGGAGGACGACTAAGCTATCGAAGGTATTACTTGACAAGAGCGAGCCATTCACACACAACACAAGAGACATGGATAGCCGTCGTTCTGTTTAGTTGCATAGAGGGGAAAAGAAGAGGGATACGCATATTCCATTACGTTAGCACAGACACTCGCAATTAAGCAACAAACAATATCAATATCTAGTTTCGTCAGTCGGTCTTGCATGTTGCACCATTGTTATTGACGTCGTTCGGGAAACAAAAGCACTCTAATGGCTCTCAGATCTATCCACCACTTTTTCATTTTTTTGTGTCTCTGCTTGTTTTTCTTCTTCTCCAACTTCTAAACACAGGCAAAGCAGCTTGAAGACGCCTTTCAGCATTTGTACATTGTTTTCCAGCCCCGCTTGTGCGCTGTCATTCTAATCGACTTGCTCTTCGCTTGAACTGGAATGGGGAACTCACAAGCTGCGTTCCTCTATTGACCCCACTTCTTCAAGTTCGAGTACGTGACGTAGAAGAACGTGAGCACACCGAGCGTGATCACGAACGAGTCTGTGATCTTCTCCGACAAAGTGGTGTGCGGCTTGAGCTTCAAGTAGAACAGCGGCGGGTACACGAAGCTCAACGGCACTAAAGTAGAAAAAACCCACACATGCACAAACATCGTCAGACAAAGAATAGACAGTAACAAAGTCTGCGCAACATGTAGAATCACTCACCGCAGCAGAATGCGCCGACGATCGACACGAACAAGTCCAAGCGGTTCTGGCCAAAGTACGCAATCGACACTGTCACAACCACCGCGAGCGCGCGGAAGCAGTTCTTCGCCACTTTCTGCCCCGATGCGCGCTTCGGGAAGCCCAGCATCTCCTCCATGATCTTTACCGCCGGGAACAGGAATAGTGGGTACGACAGCAGCTGCGCGATCGAATACCCGAATTGCACCGAGATCGACCAGCCGTTGCGTGGCAAGCTCGACGTCACCATGGGGCGGATCTCGTGGCCGAACGCGATGTAGTTGATGCCTGCGAAGAACGAGTAGAAGAAGAGCAGTCCAATGACGGTCGCCACCAGTAAAGCAGGGAACTTCGCTTGACGCGCTTTGTTGAGCGAGCTCTGCGTCGGCAGCACGAGACCAATGCCCTCAAACGTGAAGATCGCAGTACCGATGAACACTGGGTAGTCTACTTCGTTGAAATACACGACTTCCTGTGGTCCCTGGGTGGCCAGCAGCGAGAAGCTGTTGCCGAAAATGATTGCGAGCCCGTACAGAATGAACACGTCGGCGATCAGGTTGCTGATCGAGAAGTAGCTGATGTAGCGGATCCACGACAGCGGGATGTACACGGCGACCTGCAGCACGATCAGCGTCGACGTGGTCATGTTCGTCCCCAGGTACGCGAGCACCTGCTGCATGTTCTGCGCCACGAAGATCACATACGTGCAGCAGAAACCCGCCTGCATGAGGATGATCGAGATCTGCACCATGCGCTTTCCCCAAACGCCGTACGCTTCAAAGCCCACGTGACCATAGGTACCGCCGACAAGCTCTCTACACTGCAGCAAGCGGAGCATCGCGTACACCGTGAGTGCCGCAACACCCGTCAGGCAGAGCGGAGAGAAGACGATGCCGCCGCTGCGGAAGCCGTCTGGGAGGAACAGGATGCCCGTGCCGACAAACGCCTTCAGCAGTGTGAGCAAAGCATGCCACAATGTCGTAGTCTTCTCGCTCTCGCCCTTGCGCGGGCTGTACGACGGCTCGGCAGTCATCAAGTTGGTTCTCTCGGACGGAGCAGGTGATCTAGCAATCAATACGCACAAGACAGCAAATGATCATCAGCAAAACGCAATTCTGCAGGGAAAATAGCGAATCATATAAGCATGGCATAAACGTACTGCTTGGCGCCTGGCATGCGTCGGTACGGCAGCTTGAACACCGGCGTCTGCAGCAGGCTCTCCGCGCGCTCCTTCACCTCCATCTCGTCGTACTTATCGTTGTCCTGCGACAAGATACTACCGATGAACGGGTTGTACACGCTCTCGATCTTCTCAACAATCTGGTTGCGCAAAGCTTTCGAGACGGGTTTCTGGCTCTGCTGCTCGACGTGGTGGCGTCGGAAGCCTCCAGGCACCGCGATCTCAAGCGCTTTCTTTTCGCTCGGTGCCGCCGCCGCTGCGGAACGCGGCGTCTGCTGTCCATTCACCACTTGCACGCCATTGCCGTTGGTGTCCAGGTGCACTGGGTCTGAGCCGCTGCGCGCCTTCGTGTTATGTCCTGGCAAGCGCATCGCCTTCTGCAAATCGTGTACAGTGTCGGCCATGGAGCTCTCTTTCTCCCCCTCTCTCTTGATACTCAACGACTGGAGGCGGCGGATTGACGAGTGGATGGGGTGGATAGATGGACAGTCGTCACACACATACACACAGACACAGCGGGTGAGTCTCATGAGAAGCAACAGCGCACCGCCATTGCAGCTCAGCTCGTAGCAACAGATACGTACCTGGCGTGGCTACGCGGGAGAATCGGGAATGAGTGACGCACACACGCAACCAGGAACGTGCAACCAAAAAGGCAACACGCCAGAATTGCTGCAGCGCCAGAATGTAAACTACATCGGCACTGATTTTCTAGGGCAAGGAATCAGAGCATTCAGAGAGAAGATTTGAAAAATTCGGATAAAAATACGCATTGAAACACTTAACAGCAACCAATAATGTTATTTGCACGCAAATCGAGACGTTTGTTTGCACATCGAACGCAACAGAACCCATTCTCAGTGCACTTTCCTGGATGTGTGCGTATTCGGGTGATTGGAAAGTGATGAGTGTACGCAGCCAGATGCCACTTCCACTAAGGCGACTTGCAGGCGTACCAAGCCTGTCGATCATGTTTCCACCAAGTTCTATTTTGTAGACTCAAGGTCTACAGTTAGCCGAGGGCTGACTGGGGCTGACTGGGCGTCGGTGAACCCGTTAAGATCGAGTTTTCTTTGCAACATCGGAGTGTAAATTACTGAATTTCGATGCTGATGTGCGGAAGAGGAAAGAAACGGCCTGAGAAACGTCCATTTCAGGCTCGCAGTGTGGACAACCCTAAAAAAATAATGTGGTCCACTCCACAAGCGAAATAGCCATCCGTGTGGTCCACTCTACAAACACATCTAGCCGATTTTTTATGTGTGTACCACCCCAAGAGCTTCCATTGGAGCACTTTCCACCAAACTCCCTCAAGAGCTACAAAATCACTTGCCCGCCCGCCCGTACGAGAAGAGACAGGAAGCGAGTTGCGATCATGGAGCACTTGGCGCACTACGTGTCGAGCGACGACGAGGGCGACGCCTCCAATAACCAGCAGACAGGGGCCAACAGCTCTATATCGTTCTCAGTGATCAACTCGGCGCCGCTCGTGGTCGTGTCGAACCCGGAGATTGCACACGCATCGGCGCAGTTCCTCACCGCGGCATCCCAGAAGCAGCTAGCAGTGAACTTGCCCGTGGACTCCACGCTCGCGCCGTATCATGGACCAGACAACGCGTACGCGAAAGTGAACCCCGCAGCGCTCGGCTCGGGAAAGGAGATCGTGACGGGCGTGGTGGAGAAGACCAACATGGAGGATTTCAACTTTGACGCGCAATACCACACGTACAACCAGAGCCACACGGGTATGTATTTGAACAAGCGACCGGTTGCCCAGGTGGACGGAGACGATAGCAACCCAGCGACGGACGCGATCGTATCACGTAACGAGGAGAACGTGTTTACAAAGCGGAATGCGAAGAAGCGCAAGAACCAGACGATCGCGAAAGAGAAGGCTGCTGCGGAGGAGTTTGGCGACGACTCAGTGGACGGTATTTGGGCACCGTTCACTGAGAAGAGTGTGCTCACAGACGCTGAGGCAGGGACGCTGACCGCTGAGCAGGAGGCGATCCGTGACGCGCACATCGAGGCGAAGAAGCTCAAGGCGGAGCGCAGCACGCAGTTCGACGAGGAGATGGACTTTGACCGCATGATCGAGAAGAAGACCGCGCACTTACTGCCGGCGCGTCTGAAGGCTGGCCAAGAAGCGATGGTGGCCAAGACGCAGTTCCTCGACGGCCAGGAGTACGACTACCAGGGCCGGTCGTGGGTCGAGCCACCTCGCAGCTTGAAGCCCGATGACGGCGACCACCAGGTATTTCTGCCGAAGCGTTGTATCCACAAATGGACGGGCCACACGAAGGGCGTGCAGGCGATCGAGCTGTTCCCATCGTACGGCCACCTGCTGCTATCGGGCAGCATGGACCACACAGTGCGCATCTGGGACGTGTACAACGAGAAGAAGTGCAAGCGCGTGTACGAGGGTCACACTGGCGCAGTGCGTGGGATCAACTTTTCGAACGACGGCAAGCAGTTTTTGAGCTGCGGGTTCGACCGCTTCATCCAGCTGTGGGACACGGAGACGGGTCAGAGCATCAAATCGTTCACGAACCGCCGCGTGCCGTACTGCGTCAAGTTCTTCCCGGCGGACAACAGCCAGTTTGTGATCGGCGACTCGAACAACATGGTCGTGCAGTTCGACGCGCGCTCGGGTGAGATCGTGCAGGAGTACAACCACCACCTGCAGGCGGTGAACTCGGTGACGTTCGTGGACGACAACCGCCGGTTCGTGTCCACGTCGGACGACAAGAAGATCCTGATCTGGGAGTGGGGCATCCCCGTGCCGGTCAAGTACATCTCGGAGCCGTCGATGCACTCGATGCCGGCCGTGACGCTCCATCCATCGGGCGGGTTCTTCGCGGGCCAGTCGCTCAACAACCAGATCGACGTGTACACGGCGCGCGACAAGTTCAAACTACAGCGCAAGAAGACGTTCAAGGGTCACTCGAACGCCGGGTACGCGTGCCAGATCGGCTTCTCACCCAATGGCCAGTACATCATGTCGGGCGACGCCGAGGGCCGCCTCGTGTTCTGGGACTGGAAGAGCACCAAGATGTACAAGAAGCTACGCGCGCACGACCGCGGGCCGTGCATGGGTGCCATTTGGCACCCGCTCGAGGCCAGTAAGGTGGTCAGCTGCGGCTGGGACGGGCTCATCAAATACTGGGATTAGAAACAATAGGAAGAGCACAAGCTGCCTGACTTCGCGACCGTGCAAACTGCAGCTGAACCTCGCGCGTATGGGCTAGGAAGAGGAGACTACCGAGCGAGACGCACATAGCGAATAGCTCAATAAATAAAGCACAGTACATGTTTCTGCGTAGCTCTTGGATACGGCTTAACAGGAAGCTTGGGCATAGCATAGTGCGTGAAAACCGCAAAGTGCATTGATCTTATGGCTCTACTGACTGGTTGTCTTTTGCTACATTCTTGTCTCTTAAATACTATTAGTACGGTCATTTTACACGGAGGAGCACACGCGAGTGATGCGCTCAGCAGACAAAGCTGAATGTGTTCTGGAGGCTGGAGCGTGTCTCAGAGGACGCAGCTGCTGCTGTTGCTGACGATGAAGAAGTGAAGACCGAGTCCATGATCAGGTCCATCTCTTCGTCCGACAGCGAGAGCTGCTGGTCGGAAGAGGATCCTTCCGAGGCCGCGAGCGACACCAGCAGCGTCTGGTCGAGCGCAAAATCCGCGGTGCCGAACTGGTAGTGGCTGTCGTGGTCCAGCTCCATGAAGCAACCATCAAAGTCGAGCGGGTCCTCCAGCATCTGCTCATTCTTGAGCACCACGGACGTTGGCGACGACTGCACCTGCTTGAGCTGCTGCTGGAAGCTGGTGGACGGCGCCTCAATGGCCTGGATCTGGATCGCACGCTGCTCTTCTTCCGACTGTTCCTTCCGCACCTGCAGTGGCGCGCGTTGCGCCGAGGCAGATCCGCGGAGTCCGCGCTTTCGGCGCGCAATCTTCTCGCGGTACTTCTGCGCATGGGTCATGGTCTGGCGTGTGGTGCGCGTGCCGACAAACGCCGCCACTTCTTTCCACGGACCAGAGGGGAACAGCTCGAGCCCTTCGAGGAAGCGGTCGTGCTCTTCGCGGGTCCACGCCTTGCCGTTACTCGCGTTCTGCGGCGACGACGGCGCGCCGCTAGTCGAGGAGGAGCTGCTGGAGGCGCCATTGGCATCGCCGTCGTGCGGCAAGCGGATGAGCTTCTCGCCATCGCTGGAGCTGCTCTGACGGAACAATTGGCTTTTGACGTCTGCGGAGATGGCCATGGCTGGTAGCTGCTGGTGTGGTTTGCTTAGGAGTTGCTAGGCTGCCAGTTGATGATGAGCTGTAGCTCTTCGAGTGTGAATGGGGATGTGTGGTGGTGTGCACGAGGGGGAGAATACGGGAATGACATCCGCTCAGGAAGCAGCGGCGTTCTGCAAAGCGCGCGCGCAAAACTCCAACTCACAATCAATTGCCGTGGATGAGCCCGTCCGTCCGTCCGTCCGCCCCCCACTCGCTGTTGCTGCTGTTGTTGTTGATACAGCTGCTAAAGAAAGTGACGCTCCAGCACCATGTGGCTCTTCTCGACCAGCTGGCCTTTCTCGCATCGTGTATCATTCCTTCCACCGTTCTGGTCTGTATTTTAAACACCTGTAACAACACAATAAACCTTGCTAAATTACATATCATCCTAAATTTAAAATTTTACAGCCTGCATGTAATGGAAGAAAGGTTATATTTAGGAAATATCATTGTTGTAGAGTCTTTCAAAAATCCAGCACCTCAGCCAAATCAGTCGGAAAATCCTCAAGCAAGATTTTTGTGTTCTGATTTACGGCGTATTTCAGCCAATCATGCCATCTTTTTAGCAAAGAAAATCCAATTTTGTGGGTTTCAAGCGTTTTCATTAGCTGAAAAGCGCAGGCTGAAACGTGGTAAACTATGCTGGCGTCAGCGGGGAGATTCATGGCTCAAATGGCTCGTGATGATATGGGGCTGAGTCAAGTGGCTCACTCACTCACCCACCCAGCGAGCGGACTGGGCAGTTCGCTCGTCCAGATGGCGATCATAAATATCCATGCCCCTTCCAAATCAATCCGCTGCTGTTGTTGTGTGAAAAAGCTCACTGTATGGACTGACAGCTTCATGCAAATATGCTCTCCCTATTGCATCCCTTCGTACGATGATGGTGACACTCGCCGTCTGCCTCCACCAGAGAGCAAAAAGAGAGCAAACAGTTGCTGATGATTCATTTGCGAAAGTTCCTGCTGACGCGCAATTGCAATTGCGCCTCTGTGTTCAACAGCGCATGTCTCGCAAAAGAAAACCAACAAATTTCCCAGTCAGAGAGAGGCGTCAACGAGCCAAAGACAGACACCCAACCACCGTAATGTTGGTGTCCATACGCCAACGGAAGAGACTGGACATTGAGCTGCGTGCGCGTCATGGCAGTTCAAAGCGAGTTTTCAGGCGGAATAAGATCTGCAGGCACGCGTACACTACTGGGTGGGCAGTCTGGCGACCAGAGTGGCCAGAGTGTCAGTGCAGTTTGATGGTCAGTGGGGAGTCAACTCTTCTAAAAGTATCAACTCAATAGCCTATGAACTTCTGTCACACAACACGTTTCACCTTTTCACACACCCCTGCGCATTCTCGAAATTAAATTATCAATGATAGACACCTCCTTGCATCACGGGCAACACCGTCCTTACAAGGCTGAGCTGCTTCATTGGGAGTTTTGCCAGTGCCCTACCGGTATCTGCTCAAGTAGCATGCATGGCGGATTCAGCCTGACTGTCGCTCGCTCCTTGGGCAAATGCAGTTTGGATTCGCCCGCTGGCCGATGTTAAGACCAGAACAACTTGGGAGACTTTGTTGAGCTTCTTATATTGGGAATGCTTTGCTGCATAATGCCTCTGGTTCTGATGCTTCGATCATTACATGCATTGCGTTATTTGTGCTAACTAGAATGAGCTTCCTATTTGTCCTGCTTTGTGGTGGTGGTGCTTTAACATCTGCAATTACTCCTCGCTAATAATTCTTACTAGTACTATTGAAAATGATGGAGTTTGCCTCCTGACTCCCTTCTTAAACTATGAACTGCTTCTTCATAATTTTTTCTAACTACGTGGATGGTGGTTGTTTGTATCGATTTCTGGATGACTGGCCTGGCGCGCGCCTGTTTTCTTGATTTCTGTGGTGGTGCGGTCGGTGAAGGTACTTCGATTGAAGTCGTGGGCGAAGGGCGCTCGCGTGGTGATTAGCATCGCTTATAGTAGGGCTCCTCCGCTCCATAATTGGTTGGTTGATTGGTTGGTTGAATGGCTGGTTGGTTGGTGGACTGGTGCTGGGCTTTACTGGTACCCTATGACACCGTCGAGGACCGCTAGGTCATCGTTGGTGAGCTCAATCTCGTTGTCCGAGTCAAAGATTGAGGCAAGGATCTCGTCGATCTGCTCGCTCGTCAAGTGGAGCTCGGAGAGCGAGTCAGTCATCAGACTGGCTACTGGAAACACCGTAGCAATTGACGTTGCTGGTGGTTGCGATTGTGGGACGCCGCTGCGAAACTCGGCCGAGCCAATGTGCTGCTGCGCCAGTTGGTGCTGCAAAACTTCCTGCTCCTTCTCAAAGGTTGTAGTAGTTGACTGCTCGCGACGCTTGATCTTCTGGCGGTACTTCTGCGCGTGGCTCATGGTCTGGCGGGCCGTGCGCGTGCCGACGACGGTGGCGATGG